>OOFB01016588.1:14928-26097 GCA_900323305.1 Trachyrincus murrayi | reverse complement strand
CCCCCCGCCACTCGCAGGGCCTGCGCATCCTGGGCTACACGCTGAAGAGCTGTGCCTCGGAGCTGGGCTTCCTCCTCTTCTCCCTCACCATGGCCATCATCATCTTCGCCACGGTCATGTTCTACGCCGAGAAGGGCTCCTCCTCCAGCAAGTTCACCTCCATCCCCGCCTCCTTCTGGTACACCATCGTTACTATGACGACGTTAGGGTGAGTAGATGTGTGTAGGCTACTTGAAAAAAACGCGCGCACACACACACATACACTTACATGCACGCGCACACACACACACACACACACACACACACACACACACACACACACACACACACACACACACACGCGCGCTCAAGTCGACATGCACATATGCATTTTCTAAGACTGTTTTTTATATTATTACTGGCTTTGTTAACCCCCTCCTGCTTCTTCCTTCCCTTTTGCTTTTGCCTGTTGGATAACTAAAAGTCTATCAGGATTGTGATTATAAAATATTGCGATTGTTGTGTTGTTTTTATTTAAATGTAATCATTACTGGGGACCAAATCAGGATTTTGAACCCACATAAATCCTGCCTGACCCAAACAACATATGCACGGTGCCGCAGCTTATTTGACATATTTGTCATTATGAGTCACGCTGGGTAGTGTTGCATTTACGTACCGGTATAAGCTCCTTTGCCTCTCTTAAAACTAGCCAAATAAGGACACGTGAGGGGTTTGGCTTAAGCCATCTGAAAGATGATAATGCATCTAATTGTTGAGAAATCACATGATTTGTTTGTATACATGAGTGTTGAGTGTTGGGCTAGTCGCCTGTGCTGTCTGTTCTATTTCATTATTCATTTAGCACAACTATAACCTCCTCAAAGTACATGAATGCAGCCACTTAGTAAACAAAGCTTCATCATGTTATTTTCACTTTTAGCCAGTGTGACATTACACCTCACCACATTAAACAGTTGGGACCTCATGTTTTACAGATGACAGCGCAAGAGTAAATATTGCTTCTTTATCCCACTGTCTGCGTGAGAGAGCTTAGGTCTCTTGTGAATTGCCTTGAGAAATAGAATAATCAAAGTGCTTCGAGCTTTCTAAACAACGAAGCTGCGCTATTTTGTAATGTAAGACATAAGCTATGGCGTCTTCAATGCAAGAACATGTACCTCACAAGGGCTTTATAATCCCACTCTGCTCTTAACTTCCTGAGACCACATCACAAATGTCAGTGATTTATTTCCCCTCCTAAAGAGTTATTTCATATCCGGCCGACTCAAGTTCTCGAAAACCATTCGGTGATGTCTTCATTATTTGTATGGTGATTTCATATTGAACAGTACACAATACTGGTGTGTACTACTAGAGTTACAGAATTTAATTGAGCTTAACGTTGTAAAGAGCAGAGAATATTCTCGGCTGATTAATTACCAGGTTGCACAAGCAACAGGCATGAAAAAAATGTTAACATGAAAATTAGTATTAAACCAGGAAAGGAAAAGTCTGACAAATTAAAATGAATATTCTGCTAAAACCCACAAGATGGTATTCATCCCATGCTGCTTTAAAAGTGATATTTAGTTTAGTTTTTTTGTTTGCAAGACTGCTAGGTTTCGAATACATTCATATTGTCTTTTACATTTTTGTCTTTTTTCAACTTCCCCATTTGTCTTCTCTCTGCTCTGTATGCGGACCATTGTCGGTCTGCCCGAGATGATCTTTGAGTATAAATTCTTCAAAGATGTAAAAATGCTGGGCTAGAAGAACACATTCAAACAGACACACTGCAACTCACTCTGGTCGTTAACCAGTTGGCCGATAAACCGACCTTCAACTTTCTTTCACCGCGCTTGTTCGCCGTTGTCGGGTTCTGGTAGGGGGGTTTATTATTAAGTGCAAGTCTAAAGCGAGTGAAAGCCTTAAGGGGAATCATACAGGACCGTAAACCTGCCAAGGAATGTAGCTTTCCCGCTCCTAAATTAAAAAGATGGACCGTTCGCAAGCTCAGTGGTCTGGGTTTTGTTAGAGGGAATCATAACAATTATTGAATTTATGGTAGGACCTAAATGCTGTCAAAGCACGTTTTTTTGGCAGTGGAGAATATTAAGAATAATAACATACTTAACGTGTTGTTTGTATCTACACATTTAATCCTATTGCATGGTCAAAATAAAGGATAGAGTCAGTATTTCATTCTCAACGATTGTCAACATAATTTTTTTTAGCGCAGGACCTCTTTTTGGCTGAAACATAATAGATAATAGAGCACTTCACTGTCTAGTGTCAATGCTGTATAGTAATCCTCCATACTCACCATAGACGGTTAAGGCTATCTGGACTACCATGACTGGATGAATGGTCATTGCTTACACCATCATTACAATATACCTTTTGTGAATTGGTTCTTGCTTCCTGTATTCCAAAAAAGTGATTTGAAATGAATGGATGGAAAAGTGGGCACATGGGCGGATAATGGATGGAAGGGTGTTCTCTGCCCTCATATAATTTAGATTTCTCAGAAGCAAAATTAGGCGTGCTTAATATCAACTGCATGAATGCAATAATGTGTTTTGCAACAGGTTAGTTTACAGGTAGCACATATGCCTGTATTAAATGAGACCGTGAAGGTCAAGATGAAGTATGTATTATGACAGATATTAGAAGGTATCATTTTCAAATACTTATCCTATACCTAGACTGAGATTATGTAATGGTAAAAATACACTTAACATGTAACAGGGTTTTTCCTGGCTCAAAATGAGGCGATGGCGGTACCATCCTGACCATGTGCACACATGTGCATGTGTACCGTGCCTTCAGCTGGCAAATTGCAGCTCTTTTCTTCCTCTTTGGGAGTTTTGGCAGCGCCTTTCCCGGTGCACTGTGCTGATCACGATACAGCGCCACCACATCTGCGTTGCAGTTACAAATGACAGAAATCCACAGAGTGCAACACTCGTTAGAAAATAGTGTTTTCTAAGATGATCACAAGTCAGTTTTTCAAAGTCTCAAGTCTTTGAGCTAGAGGTCAAATCTCAAGTCTTTGAAGGTCAAGTCTCAAGTCTTTGGTCACAAGTCTCAAGTCAAGTCTCTTATGGTTGTAATAGAGTTGCACCAATACCACTTTTCCATTACCGAGTACACGCATCTTCGAATGGGCCGATACCGAGCAAGTCTACCGATCCTATACCAATGAGTTTTTAGTATTTGTTCCCTATCAATGGCACCTTTCTTATGATTATGATATGATGTATAAGGGTTCTTATTGTTTGCGTGACATACGTCCTGCGTTATATGCAAGTTATTGTTAATTTGTTGAGTCGACGGAAATGCGTTTAAGAAAAGATGCGACGGCATGTAAACACAGCACTACGGATTTTAGTTTGGACTATAATAGTGGAGCCACACGGGTTTCTGACCGTGTCAATACGGTTAGACTTAAAGGAACTCTGTAAAGGAACATGGAATACATGAAACATCACTTTAACAAAGGAGAAGGAATCAGTGGGATTAGGCCTACTGTTTATTGGAATGAGTCAGGCCAACACACTCTCACTCGCACACTAAGGAAAGGAGCTATAATGGATAATACCATAGACTGTATGGATAATACACACCCAACACCGATTCAACCCAACATATAATACAAGTAATAGTTTTGCCTGTGATACGCTCTGCACGTATCCATATGCGCAGGCAGAAAAAGGACAGCTACGCTGTTCTCGGGTCCTCTACCGAGAAGCTGTGGTAACTAAGCTTTGGATAACAAATAATGAGTTACACAGTTCCATGGTTATTATTTTATTGTGTGTATATATAATGGTTAAACAGTTTTTACTGCGTGTGTGGATTGTTCATGGAAATGGTGCTATCATCAATGTACACGTGTGTATCCGCATGCCAGTTATTACACGGCTTATGACTGGTGAGAAATGATATGTGTATAATTTAGTGTACAGCTTAGTCAACTGTGGCTGCATGCACCAGATGCGTAAGGTTACGCATGATAATAAGGGAAAAGGGAGGGAATGACATTCATCTGGTCAGACATTTCCTTAATGTTAATGTTTTTTAAAAATAAAATAAAGATTGTTCACGAGTCCCAGATCTTGAGTCCGAGTCGAGTCTCAAGTCACTGTGTGTGCAACTTAAGTGCGACTCGATTCCCCATCTCTGTGAAGACATCAGTCAGAGTTTTGTCGAGAGCTGGAGGCGGCCGCCTCGTAATTCT
This sequence comes from Trachyrincus murrayi, assembly GCA_900323305.1. Taxonomy (NCBI): domain Eukaryota; kingdom Metazoa; phylum Chordata; class Actinopteri; order Gadiformes; family Macrouridae; genus Trachyrincus; species Trachyrincus murrayi. The sequence goes on along the minus strand of OOFB01016588.1, from coordinate 21,875 downwards.
CTATGCAGGAAATGTTAACACAGCTAAAGAAACATTAGTTCAAATATAGTATATTTAACACACAATACAAAAAGTAAGTTTAAACATAATTAAAACGTAAAAACATTAGTGGAAAGTGGCCACCCATAGTTCCTTTAATTGTATAATTAAGAGAAGCATTATAATCACAAGGCAATTATAATGCAGCCCCATTATTGCAAAACACTCTTTTGTGATGCTGACTCTTGCCCTGGGGATCCATCTGTCCTGTTCACTGAGGATGGGGACTCATCATTTGTCAAACCCAGTGAAGAGCCATGAGAGTAAGTGACAGTAATTACAATGTGTGCATTATTTAGTTCCTTTGTTTTGCACACTTTAAATCTCAAAACACCAATGCCTTTTCAAAATGTTCTTTTGTTCAGTGCTGTTATTCGGGAGTCAAAAACCACACTGTAATTTTAAAAGTGGTGTGTGTGTATGTGTGTTAGGCAAAACAATGAAAGACTAGAGGTAGAGGTATTGTCCTTGCACACATAAGCATGCATGACACTTGCGCGCACACGCACGCACACACACACACACACACACACACACACACACGCATACATCATGCACAGATTGTCTTAGCTCTTGCCTCAGCTCTGTGACCTGGCCTCTGTGTGTCCCTCAGTATGAGGCCAGACAGGGCAGTGAGGGTAGGCTGGTGGTGGTGGTGGTGGTGGTGATGATGGAGGGTAGTCAGTAGCCAGGGACTGACTGGCTGGCATAATCAGGAGTTCAAATCTCAACCTCAGGTGGTTGATCAAAGCTTCTGCATTTCGGTGTCAGTAAATGGGAGGGGTGGAGGGGTGGGGCCTATCGGCGATGCTGCTGCCGCCAGGGTTTAAATACCTCTGTCCATCAGGCAGCGGCAGAACCTAATCCAATAGATTGATGGGAAAGGAGGAAGCCCTCTGTCTACCAGCCCCCCCTCATCCCCTGTCTCCTGCTATATGTCTCAATGCCTTTGTCCTCTCCCTCATCATCGCCCAATCATCATCCCCTGTTCTGAGGAACATGGACTGTGAATGTGATTTGTATATGTTATGACATGATACATGGCAGAGGGAGGGGACGATTTTTTGGTTACTTAATTTCAAAATCTTGAAATCTTCAGTCCTTTTCTGCTCTCTCTCTCTCATTACAAGTCTTGAATCTTACCGACAGCAGCTTTAATATGCGTGAGTAGACCAGCAGACAAAAAATAAATGTATTTAAATATAAATATTTAAATAAGCAAATGAATGCCACCGCTTTTCCCAATTCTCTCCTTGTTAAGAAATGATCAACCCAATCAGGAGAGAAGTAATAACGAAGAGTGAAGAGGAATGTGACTCTGTTATAATTAGAGTCAGTTGCCCTCCCGGTTGTGGAGTCCTGGTCCTGGACATTCACGGAGGCTGGTTCTGCACGGCAGAAAGTGAGAGGAAATGCTGTTATGGATGTAGGTCATGTTCCTGTCTCTGCCTTAATCAGTGGCTATATATATATATAAACTGCCTCCTCCTTTAGAGAGACATTCAGTTAGCTCACTCTTGGCTTTGTGTGCTTCTGTGTTTGCCATGCCTCTCACTCACTTTTAGACAAAGAGTGTATCATTGCCGCATCATTACTTGTTTGAATATGCCGTATAGATCTTAAGAATGAATGGCAACTCTAGGTGTGGGAGTGGGAGAAATTGTTCTCTTTCCCAGGAGAGAGTGGAGTACTTCCTACTGTTGTTATAATCTATCATATCATTTGTCATATGGATTTCTCTATGGTCAACATGCAGTCATTTAGAGGCGAAAAAGACAGACACACACACACGTCATACCCAGAGACTAGGACAATTCAGCCCGTCTTCCAACCTAAACGACAGAATAGGTTTGTCAATACGCCCCAAAACTACCCATATGAGCATATCGGCTGGCCCTGTGTCCATGTCACGTGACTGTCAAGTCCAACGAAATGGATGACGTTCCTTTTATTCTCAATGGAAAATACAATATTTTAAGATAGTTTTGTATATGATGTTTAGTTTGTTAGTTTATGCAACGTTTTCTATCGTTGCTATGGTGGTTGCTATGGACACTGCTATCGCTGAAACCACGTGTTGTGTTGTGTAGTTATCTGAGCTGTTATGTTATGTGTTATTTTATGTAACTGTTTGATGATGTTCTTTCAATAAAAACTTAGATTTCAGAGTGCCCCAGGGATGACGTATTTCTTCTTCTTCTTTGGATTTCCGACCCTCCGGTAAGCCGACGTGTTTTTGTGGGGCAACCCGGAAGTTATCTTCGCCAAAAAGTCCATTCTAAAGGTTAATTTTATACATACATTTTGTTTAGCGAGATAATCATGACAAATTAATACCACGTTTAAAATATTTTCTAAACATCACTTACATTCACTGAACGAAGATTATTAAAATAAACATTTCTCGCTATCAATAATATCAAAACATATTTGAATGCAGAAACTATCTTAAAATATAGCATTTTCCACAGTAAAAACGAATGTCATCCTTTTTGTTTTCGCAGACAGAAACTTGACAGTCACGTGACCTTTACGCAGGGCCGGCCGATAGGGACACTGGTATAGCAAATGCTCATATGGGTAGTTTTGGGGCGTATGACAAACAACCTATTCTGTTATTTAGGTTGGAGGACTTGTTGAGCAATTTGTGTTCTGCGTATTCCTCAAATGCATTTAACAATAAATGATAAATATAATGTTAAATGCCTACCACTCGCCATTCGCAATTAAGAACTGCCTGTCAGAAAGTGATAATCATGCCTTGGTTTCATGAAAACACAGAATAACAGACAAACCTGAGTAATTAAGGGATGGTTCATTAACATGGGCCACGTGTTACACGTGCCACGAATTCATCACAAAATGTTTTTTTCACTGCTCATCTGTTAAGTACTTTCTGTGTGTTTTTATTGTGATTAATTAGATGAACATATATGTGTTTTGAAACCTTTAAAATGGGTTATCTTCTTATTTTGAAATGTCATGTTAAATCATGCTGTTTTTTAATTAGGATTTTTTCAAATCTGAACAATGCGAGAGGTTTGAGTGACGCAGATGATGTAACTGACTGTATATCAATTGGTGAGCGGCATACAGCACATCATTTGGTTAATAATTCAGCAAAACCGAATTTGGATGCAGTGCTGCATGTTTTATAAGCAGCGGGAAGTTTATCTCCACACCAGACCTTGAGGTGGTGGTGCAGCCGATACATTTTTCAATAGCAACCTGCTTTCAGATAGAATTAATGGGACATTTTGTTGCTCGCGGGACCCCAAGGGTCAAAATGAGCTTCACTTGTAGAAAATTAGTAATATTCCTTCTGTTATCTGGCCAAGGAGCACTTGGAGCTAATTTCCCAACACAGGGCTTTTTAATGGAACCTTTCTAATGATAGCTGTGGAATTTAATTTAGCTCCAACCGAGGTTCATTTAACACCTAAACTCATTTAGGAAGAATTATACTTAAGGAGGATTGCAGTGTCGAGAAAGCCTAATGACCCCCGTCTACATTGGCACTCGTTCACTCTTTCTCTCCCTCTCTCTCTCTCTGTCTCTCTAGTTAAATTAGACGACTAATTAATCTCCTTATTGTGTGCATACATGCAAATACATAAACAACTGCTCACAATACATAAATACATACACACAAGCAAGACACACACACCTGCACTGCAGCAATTGCATTCCAATATGATATTCAATATGACTTATTTTTGCTGCATCTATTCTCTTTTTCTTGTCTCTGTCTATGGCTTGAGTTAGCGCACAGGCTTTACAGGTGTAGCTCAAGCCACTTCAATCAATCGCAAAATGACATCAAACTTGGATGTGTCGTTCTTTGGCCTGATTTCACCCAACAGAGAATGTAGTGAGATAGTAGGCATTTATACCCACTTTGGAATGTCTTGAGTCTGACATTGAGCCTAAATTGGATTTGATTGTGTGTTTATATGGATGTGGTCGGATGGTGAGGTCTGAAGTGATTTCTTTTTTCTCTACGGTTAAACACTTTTTAGTGCTTACTCTTTACTGCCAGCATGGCATACAATCACACTGACTTCAAAATGACAATTACAGCAACAGAAAAAAATAAGTCCTGAAACCAAAATTAAATGCAGTTTACAATTTATTCCGATCCTTTCCCAGCTCTGTGGAGCTGCATAATTACACATTCCCTCGTATTTCACTACATTAGTGAGATTATCATCTAATTCTGACCCAGAGTTGGAATTAGATGACTAGATTAGAGATAATCTATCTTATCTTATAGATAAGATAGATGATAAAACAAGAAAGAATGAAAGAAAGATAGATGAGATAGAGAGATGAGATAGTTGGTAAAGGAATATTACAGTTTCCATCCTGTTATCTGAAAAATATTTGTATCAATGCACAACAAAAAGGGACAAAGCACCTTGAATGACGTGCCCGTGTGCTGTCCTCCCCTGAACGAGAGGGTTATTTTTAGAAGCACTGCCCTTATCTCGCCATACAGCCTGCAAGGGGCTTGCTAGACACAGGAAGGTAAAATACATGTACTAATAACCTGCCATGTAGTGTGTGCAACAGGAGGGTTTCTGCCACACTCTGACACCAGTCGACGTAGTACAAGTCTTTGAATACAGTAGCTTACCTTGCAGAACACGTTCCACCAGCACAGCCACGCTTTTATTAACTCATAGTGTCAGCATAGCGTGATCATAGTGTCCCAAGCTGTCAATGTACCCCAAAACCAAACAAAAAACGCTCAGAATAAACTACAGATGTGAGTTGTATAATATTGTCAATTTACTACAACGTCCATGGTGCATTAAATGCATTGGTAAGCGTGAGTCGAGCCGGGCATTAAGGGAACTTGTTTACATCCGGGTGAGAGAGCATTCCAAGAGGCAGATATAAGCTTGGCTACTTTTGTTTAGAGTTTCATATTTTATATTTCTTGACCCGTGGACTATGTGGATAACGTCATGCCGTCTCATTGTTCCGTGCTTGGTTGTACAGGATATCGAGTTGCTAAAGCAGCTGCCATCACATTTCACATGTAGGCCTAACTATTGAGCATTGGAAAAACAGTGGTTAGCTGTAATGGAGCCCAACATATGACATAAAAGTATATGCATGTCCGTATTTGCATTTCGTATTTGCTGTTAGTTGCCTGCCATATCACCGCACGTATCATAAAGAAAGCCTCCAGAGAAAGGAAAGTCCAACATGGCATTGAAACTCTTGCGCTTTAAAACACATTTGCTGACCTTCAATCCTGTCCGCGTTATTATAATATATGGTCTGTAACAGTTGATAACGGAGATTGTACCAGGTCCCGCTTCCACATCAGCCGGTGATTTTGTATTGTATCATGGTCTTCTGTAGCTGCCGCAGACATTGTAATCCTCGTCTTCATGGTACGAAAGCCAGAACGTAATCTTCGTGAGTCTGCTGTGGTTCGGTTTCGCTAATACTACATGAGTAAACTACATGAGTAAAAAATTGTAGTTTAGTAACGGCAATACTGCATAAATAAATATCGCCATAAACCTATTTGCAAACTTCCTACTTTATTAATTGAATGAGATGCTGAAAGTGCACGAGTAAACTCTAACAATTAGTAGTTTAGTAATGCTAATACTGCATTTATGAAAATAGCCGTAAAACTATTTGTCAAACGTCCATGCAGCGATACTTTATTACTTGAATGAGAGACTCTGAACACTCTGTTGCACATTTGCCTGCTGCCGTCTCCACTGGAAATATCCGTCATTCCTTCCATTCGGTAAGACTTGGCTGAAGTTATAGACCTCATTTGATCCGTAGACTGGTATTCATTGCTGGCAGCCATTGTAAAATCTTGTGTAGTTCTTCAAGCTAACAACAACAAGGAAACTGAATCTCACGGAGCCAAACTCCAAGCTGATTGGCCAGGGTGATTTTGCAGGGAGGGGAGGGCACTGAGAAAGCACTTGAAAAACCGGGACATTCCGGGGAATGAAAATAGTTGTATTTTAATATAACTTATATATAATTTATATATAACAGAACGCATTTATGAGCAGTTTTTTCATTTGTAGGAATTTGTTAGGCAACTTGGAGACCATTAAAATATCAAAAATCGGTGGAACGTCCCTTTAAGAATAGGAATGGGACGGTATGGATGTATCATGCCATAATTATCCTGGCGGTAATGAGCTCTGTTTACACAGTTACAGCTCCGTATGGTAACCATTACCGAGCTACTGTAGCTAATATGCTGAAAAACGCATACAAATGTAGTACCAATACTGTACATAGAAGAAAATCCCTTCACCAGATGAGTTTACATTGTTGGGAGTACTAGTTCAAGATTATTTTCTATCTCACCCTGATTCTGAATGTCATTTTTCTGAGGAGCCCTTACATGCTCTCATGCTTTATGTCTAGACGGTATTCACGGTATTAATAGAAATTGGTGGGGGTTTTAACCGAGATATATTGTGAAACCGGTTAGTGTCCCTACTTAATGATAATATCAGACAATTGATAAAGTGGTACACCTATAGAGTTTCAGCAGCCTACTGCTGAGGAAGGCCTCAGCCCCTACACCCCCCGGCCTTATGCCAGTCATTATGCAGACATCATCCAAAAGCTCAAACAAGATGCATACAGCATATGGTAAAAAACAACATTTAAATATCATGAATTATGCAATTTACATGCATGATTTGTCCAATTAACTGTAAAATTTAAATAGCTAATATTGATATTTACTTTGATTAAATGTCTATTTACTGCAATTAAAACATATTTACTGTAATTATTAAATCATCAAGCTTCTTTGCATTTCATCTCTTAAGTTGTAACTACCTTGCTTTCTCTTGTCTCTGTGTGTGTGTGCGCGCAATATTGCCACGGGTATATATATATACGCCCAC
>OOFB01016578.1:35878-46614 GCA_900323305.1 Trachyrincus murrayi | reverse complement strand
CTCCCGGCTCCCCGTCCTCTCCACGTGCGGTTTCATCGTCTCCCTTCTTTCCGCTGATGATCCGAGATTCATTTTCATCCACGATGACAGTTTGATCTTCATCCCCCACTTCCTGTTCTACTTCAACCTTTGAGTCGTGAGGTGAAGCCCTGAGAGTGGTCTCTTCAACATCAGAGTTCTGTACACCAACAGGGGACGCGTCATCTGAAATAGTTGGCCGTTCCTTCATTCTCCTACGTCTACTGGCCTTTTTGGCTTTGGCTTTCTGCACGACGGGTTTTGGTTCTTCACGATACAGATGGTCATGGATGTCCCCGCCATCAAAACAGGAAATATAAGGTTTCCTCTGTAGAAAGGAGAGTCCACAATAGTCTCCCCTGTCAAATAAGTCAAATAAATCTGCGTCAACAACCTTATTTTCCTTGGTTTGTTCCATGCCAGCATTTATATCATCCTCATCGGCATTGTCTTCTTCATCGTCACCATCGTCAAAAGATTCCCACTGGATCGGTTCGTCGCCGGAATCTTCATGGGATCCTTTATGGGATTCTCCCGATGAATCGGAGCAGGGCTCTGATGGAGCGCTGCCATCGGAGCAGGTCTCGAAGGATCTGCTTTCAGAGCAATCTGAGAAACCCTCTTCCTCAGGGGAAATGTCAGAGTCTGGGCCAAACATCTGTTCTGTGTGTTGATAGCTTTCCCCCGAGTCACAATCAGTTTCAACGTGCCCACTTTCGTCAGACGAACAGAGGCTGTGGTCATCAGACACTTCGTAGTTCTCTATGTCATCATTAGATCCATCGTACGCAACATCCTGAAGGTTGCCTTTCTCATCTAGCTGGCCTCCATCCTCATCATCATCATCTTCATCTTCATAAAGGTCATCTGTGCTTTCATGAGAACTGTCTTGAAGCAGTGTGTCAACATTCATTAAATCCAGCTCTTCTGATAATATAGAACACTCTTCAACGTTGGGTGGCAAATCCTCTTCATCTTCTGTTGGCTCATCAATAACTGTGCATTCAGTTTTGTCATGCTCTTCATAATACTCACAAACTTCAGTGTCACTGTCAAATGAATCTCCAGTCTCTGCAGAGTTTTCGGGTAAAGCAACAGACATTTTACGTTGTTCCAAATCCTCAGAGTCCTGTCCTGTTTTGTCAAAGCATGCAAGCTCTTGGTTCGGCAAGTCTAATTGTTCCGTATGGTCAGAAATAAAAGTTGGTTCAAATTGTCCGAAAGCCTCAGAGTTAACTGCAGCGTTCTCTGGCTCAGAGTCGAAAGACTCAAACTGTTGTACAACAGGCTCGCATTGCTGAGATAATTGGAGGTGTTCCGCACAGTGTTCACAAGATGGACTGCATTCAGATGCAAAGCCACGATTAGCACAGCACTCGTAGGTCCAACACCCACAGTGTTGAGCGCAAACATCCAATGGGTCATTTAACTCCAAAGCTTCACACTGTTCAGGGTTACCCTCTAAATTAAACCGTTCCACATTATGCTCAAAGCTTTGGGCATTTTCATTCCACGCGCTCACAGGCTCAATCTCCTTTTCCAGATAATGTCCATTAATGCTGCAATGTTGAGCGCAGTCCAGTCCGGATGAAGCCATATCTCCATAGATAGGTTTCTGCTCTGTGTATTCCATAAGGGCATTCAGACCAAATTCAGCGTTTTCCTTCAAGGTCTTTGTCAAGTCGGTGGCTTCTCCCGCCTGTGGGATCTGGCAAAGTTCAGCAGGCATGTCTTCTGCAGACAGAAAACCCTGTCACCAGGATTAGACTCTCAACTGCTTCTCAGGTACATATAGCAGCTAAGCTTTCCCAGTCTGACTGCTGTCACACCACAGAAATGTCTTCCTCAAACTGCACCAATCATCATCTCAGCGACGTGAAAAAATGCTCCTCAAAGGGAAACGGGACCGTCCGAAGTTAACTGACTGGCAGGTGTCAGCAACGAGCACGGAAAGAGCGGCGTTTCACACAACTGGCGAGAGACGGGGCGACAAGAGTAGCAGCCTGACAGGAGAGGGGCGGCAGGAGCACACATCGACATGACAGAGCTGGTGAGGAGGGAGGGCGGTTGGTGGTCACAACCAACACTGCCGGCTCCCACCACTTGACTCCCCCCCCTCCCCCCCCCTGCAGTGGGAGACCATGCCATTTATTTTGGGGGCTCGGGGAGACGTGACAAATAACCCTTGGAATATCAAATCTCTATAAAAAGCTGAAGTAAGGCATAAATCTGAACCGGACACCTGAGACGGTCTTTACCACTATATCCCCCCTGGTCACTGTTGCTAATGGGCCGTGTTTTCCATGAATTTGTTGCCGTGGGGTTGTTGTTAATCAACCGAAATGAATGGTTTTACAAAGGCTAGACGTGTAAACAATTTTAATCCCGTTACTATTTACTTGTGGTACAATTTAGCAGTGATTATTCACGTTTCTTACAAGGACTTTGACAGGACAACAGGAGGTTTGGCAAAGCACAAAGATACCCTGAGCAAAATTAACAAATATTTAAACCCCGATCCTGGCCTTGTCCAATTATGTTATACCGTGAAGCATGTTGAGGAGAGTTTGCTGCCTTGCTCAGTAGCACATTCTCAGGGAACTCTGGTGCGATGCCCACTTCTCTAATCTCGGCCCCCTACCAACCAAAACCATCTAGAGAACCACACTCGGCTTGACGGATGACTGTACATCGAGTACTTTTCATCAGTGACACGCAATATCTGCCCCCAGTGCGCGGAGATACTCTGTAAACATGAAAGGACTTTTTTCCAAGGAAACATGTGTTGGTGATCATGTGACCAATCAATCATGTGGGCTACGTGTCCCTTGGGAGGGGGGAAACCACGAGGAGGCAAGCGAGAGAGACACGATATTGATATAGGAGAGAGAGAGTCAGTCATTTAGCAGTCACTTTTATCCAAAGCAACTTGAATTCAGATGCATGTCATTAAGGGGCAGGTAGAGGTTAGGTTAGTTCTCAAGGATGCTTACAGCTAGTCTGTGGACATTTGGGGATCGAACCCAGTACTTTTCAGCTGGGAGTCGAACTCTAGTTGAACCCTAGCCACTACACTATCCTGCCCTACGATAAAGTCGATACAGACATCTTGGGGATATCGTAGTAGACCTGTTTCAGTGTAGACCACAGACGCTTACTTTTGTGAGGGTTCCATTTTCCTCCACCAATAGGGGGGCGTTGTTGTTGACCGGCGGCGTATCAGCTTCTCTGCTACAGAGACAGCAGAAGAGACTACGGAAAATACCCCGACTCCTGGGCTTCTTCGGTGAAGAGACTGCAGCGGTGCCTGAGAGAGAGACACAGAAAGAGAGAGAGACACAGAAAGAGAGAGAGACACACAGAGAGAGACAGACAGAAGTAGAGCCGGAGACAGGAGAGGGAGAGAGAGGAATGGAGTACATGAGTAACATGAAAATGGATGTTCATACCTGGATGAGAGCAGCGTGTTGTAATCATATACCAAAGGCCTGAAACATGTTGCATAACATATGCATATGTATTACACTTACCAGAATAGCAGAACATGGTGAAAACATAAGGGTTTCTTTATGCTAATGTCTTGCATAATCATTTCTGTGGTCTCTACCAGTTGCCACTCATCTCATCGTATTTGTCTACTTTAAATTAATATTATTGAATGTGGCATTTGTTGTTTATTTATTTATTGTACTATTATTGTTATTGTATTATCAGTTTTACTGTAAGCTAAATCATGTCATCGCTGCACTGCAAATCTAGATGCTTTTTTTTTTTTAAACTTTTTTTTTGACTTTCTAAGAGATTTGTTTTTAAGGGAACAACTACAATGCAAGTATGTACTTTGTCCTTGACAAACCTGCCTTCCCAACAACTCTCATTTCCTAGTAGTACAAAAGTATAATCTTCCATTTAAAAACAATGGCGGTTTGTAGAAAACAATAGCGAGCACTTGGAGGAGTTCATGCAATAGACTGCAGATTATTTTGAGCGTTGGCACCATAGTGATCTTCTACCCAATGTTGTTTCGACACAGACGAACAAACCTGCAACTTTTTTGAAATGTGGCTGAGCTACATATCACACCTTTGTCGTGAATATTCCTAATACTGGTTACTAAATCAACTTCCTTCACAAAGCCACTGTGTCTATTGATTAATGGCTGGATGTGGATCAACAGTTTTCAGCCGTATGTCATTTATACCTGAAAATAAAACAATACTGCTTGTGCTAAACAATCGGATGAAGGAATATACCACTGCAGATGGCAAGAATATTTGACAAAAAAAAACAAAAAAACATTTCAATTCTGAAATATACAGATGACATTCGTTTACGTCGGTGACTACAACTGTCAAATGAAGACGTCATTAGACGTGATAAGGAATCTTCCCATGTGCTTCCCAAGATAAATAATCCAGGCTAGTTGACGTTCCTTGGCACTAAACTGGGGTAGAAAACACCCATCGTCTGACCAGGGAGTGTTGAGAGCCAGTCCTCACAAAGAAAAATCTCTGACAAATTAGCTGAGGCCCGATGGCTGGTCAGATCTGTCAACATCGTAGACTAGCGACACTTAGTCAAGAATAAACCCGTCGTCTCAGCATGGAGCCAATTGTGGATCTGATGTCTGGGTTGGGAGTACAGGTCAAAATGTGCTACAGGGAATGCATTGTACAAGATATAGGCATACCGGTCAGAATATGTTGATGTTCATTAGCCCCCAAGTGAGAAAAAAGGGTATACGGTTGGCTTTTGAATATTCTGGCCATTTTGTATTTAAAAATGCTTGGGTTCCTGTAAGAATCTGACAAAGGCTACTTTCTCAAATTATTAGCCTACCTGTTGATTCTGTTGATGACTATCCGACAAAACAAGCCAAAAACGTTAATTTCAAAGTTGCCAAGTTTTATAATCATCACAATGTTTCCTGTGATTCTATCAAAATACTATTTACTATTGCCATTGAGTCATTCAGCAGACACTTTTATCCAAAGCGATGTTCAGATTTCACATTCAGATACAGGTCAATAGAAGCAGACCGGGGTTAGGCATCTTGTGGACATTGGGATTGGATCAAAATCCTTGTGGCTGGTAGAGCTGTCGTGATAACCGCAATATTGCAATACTATTGATAAGCCACCCGCAGGGGATGACAGCCGCCATAACCGAAAGAAAAAGAAAAACCTTGCTATATCCACATTTGAGTTTCCACGTCAAAGTTTGTATAATTAATGTAGAATAACATGAATCCCCCAAGCGCAGACCCCCCCAGCACCAAGACAACAGCAAGTGTAGGCTACAGAACAGCTTGGCAACAGACGTGGACGCTTCAAAAATGGTTTGCTTTGTGAGAGCTGCTCGGTGGGCTTGTTGTCTGCGTGCACAATTGTACCATTTACATTTTTAACTGTAAAAATTGACCGAGAGCTGCGCTCTTGCGATTGCTTTAATAAACGATTATCCCTACACTACCAAGATCAGCTTCTCAACATTGTTGGACATTTTGTTAAGTTGATGAGCACCGCTGCCCCGTGCCCAGAGTTGAAAACATATTGAAACTTTTTTGTACAATGAAAAATTGCCAGAAAAGCGCTAATCATGTGTTGACCGCTTTATACGGAACCGGGATGCACAATGGACCATTTCTATAGATTAATTTTATTTTGACAACATGGTATAATTCAACTAAATGTAAACAAGCATGGCATGTTAACGTGTGAAACTGTAGGTTTGAACTGGCATCCCCAACACAAAGATAAAAATAAATACATTATCCAGTGGTTTTAGCTAATTTAATAGTTTTAGAAATGAAAAGATTCAGGGGAAAAAAATTACAAATATTGACATTCACTCATTGTCTGCGTTGATGTAAACACTTACGTCGACTAATCGCAGCAGCCCTAGAACAGACCTTATTAATTATTATTTATAGATTATTCAGAAATATTAGGGCAGGGGCTAAATATCGCATACCGCTGTCTTGAGCCACCTTACATTACCACAGGGGACATTCTTAAGCATGACAGCCCTAGCGGCTGGTAGTCAAACACCCTAACCACAACACGATCCTGTCCCTTAAAATAAACCCAAGATACAAATCACTGTAATTGACATTTAAGGGCACCCCTCACATGGATTTGACCCAATTTCCACCGATGGGAGCCGTTATGCTGAACACAATGCCGTCTTTCAGCAAGGGGGGGGATTAAAGTGGACCTGGACCGAGGTCTGTGGAGACCCGGGTACATGGTACCCTCCACCCCAGAATCCGAAAGGTCCTGTGTGAAAACACATGTGAAGGAACGGGGCAGGTGATACTAGTAGTGTTAGAAAACATCACGCAGTCCCTCACTGATATTACACATCCGTGGGATGGAAATAGACAGGGGTGTCTACTGACAGCTCTCAGTCATGGCTGTGTGTCCGTGTGTGTGTGTATGTGTGTGTGTGTGTGTGTGTGTGTGTGTGTGTGTGTGTGTGTGTGTGTGTGTGTGTGTGTGTGTGTGTGTGTGTGTGTGTGTGTGTGTGTATGTGTGTGTGTGTGTGTGTGTGTGTGTGAATAATAATAATGTAACAACATCAATAATTATAATAATACATTTGCTATTCCCTTGTTCACAGAGTGGGCGTACAGCAGGAAGACCCAGTGATGCTACTGGTCTTCATCTGCAGTGACACAGACACTCGAGCAAGCCTTTCAAAGACAGGCTGCTTATGCACCTATATCAAAAAATGCTCAAGACCTCACGACAGCCCTTTCATATTACATCGCAAAGGACATGATGCCATTTCAAATCGTGATGAGGTCTGGCTTTCTGAGGCTGATGAAGGTTGCCGTGCCTCACTACAAAGTGTCATCACAAACATTATTTTCCAAGACTGAAATCCCAAACCTGTACAACCAGGTTAAAGCTGATGTTGGAAAAAGGTTGGCTCAAGGCACATTGTTTGCTGCAACTACTGACCTCTGGACCAGTGAAAGCGGGGCTAGTCGACCCTACACCAGCTTCACTATCCATTACCTCACCCCAGACTGGCAAGCGGAATCAAACTGCCTGGAAACAGTTACTCCTAGAAGATCACTCGGCTCACAACATCAGAGAGTTTGAGAATATGCTGGATGAGTGGAGGATCAACAAGAAAGACCTGGTCTGCATAACCACAGACAACGCAACAAACATGATCAAGGCTTTTGAAGAGTTCCCAGATCTGTGGCTTGGGTGCTTTGGCCATAATTTGAACCTGGCCATCTCAAAGGCTCTGTAAATTCTGAGAGTTGACACAGCAGTCAAGGACTGCCATCATCTGGTCCAAGGCTTCTCACGGAGCTGGAAGAGAAGGAGAGAACTGAGAGAAAAGCAAGCAAAGATGCTTGAGCGTTCCCTCAGCCAAGAGCAGCCAGTCTGTGCGACACTGGCTGGAGAAAGAGGAACATGGCATCAGTGTTACAGCGTACAGTGCTACAGTGTTAACTGCAACTTGTCAGCCATCAAGCCTGTCCTGGACCACATTACCCGTGATGTTCTGGTGGAAAAGGATAATGAGCCATCCCTGACCAAGGAGATGAAAAGGGTAATAATCGTTTATGGTTTGCTTGATGGGTACTCGTTTACTTCAGTACACGTTTGCACCCCTAGTTTTAACATGACGAATCTTATAAGTCACCTACAGTGTTAACTGCAACTTGTGTTCACAATTATCAGTGATGTCAGTTGGTTGGTCACAAACTACAGGTTATTAACTTATCAGTTATCTTATCGATTATCGGCCATGAGTATCGGTTGAAAAAAAATCATTATCGTGCAACCCTAAATAAAATATCAGTATGGGCCACGAAAAAAAATAAATCTGTCTAACCTTGTTTGAAATATATTAAGATATGGAAATATTTATATTCGTCCCTTGTATTTTTAGAATGCCATTGAAAGAAAATTATTTCAAAAAGCACTACATGCCCTTTATTTTTTCAATAAACATGTAAAAAAGAAAGAAAGTGATTCCAGCATGTTTTATTGTAACTTTAGGTGTTAAAGCCTATTTTATAGATTTAAATCTGGATAAAAAACGCAAGTCTGGATTGTTTGGGTCAGGATAATTGTGGCATGAAATATTAAAATATTCATCATAATCCCACCCCTAGCTGCCTACTGACCTTGTCATATTATTTCACACATAGTTTTTCAAAAGGCTAAGACCATGCACATAGTTTCCCCAAAGGGCAAGACAGTGCTAATGAGCTAACAGCTTCCCCCAAGTGGCACCGACAAACACAGGCAGCCATCAGCATGTTTTTGGCATGCTTGGTTAGAAAGGGGGCTAATCTGGGTCTCGCTCAGCTAAGGCATCCGTCTTTACAAGGTCCAGTTCTATTCCTATCCAGACGCACCAAGAATGAGGCCTGCCGCAACAGACTTTCCGCTACTTTGACACGCGATCCGGTGTAACATGCTAACAACTTGCTTGTCACCCGCTACCCAGTGCTACGCAGCAGTTTGAAGGTGCCACACCTGGGTTTAAATATGTTGCTAATGCCGTCGTAGATGCTACACAATAAACAGGTCTTCTACAAATAATCTAAGGTGACCAAATGTTGGCATAGTCACGGTCCCAACAGTTATGCTGTTCAGCTTGATGTTATAATTTTAGCTAGGCCCTTTAAGATTAAGACACTTTGATGACATTGCCCATTGAATTGTGTACTGGACAATATGCCCTCTTTAATGTAATGTCCATGTCTCTCTGCAAGGTTGTGTGACTGTGTGCATAGGTGACCAACCCAGTTTCATCCTTGGGTATAAATACTGTGTATCGTGAGATAGACGTTTAACCATTTGGTCATACCACGTAGGGCCTGATCAACGCTTGCTGCCACAATGTAGGGGCCATTTTTAACAGGCAGTTTGTGCACATAAGAATTGCTTCCCCCCTCACCCCTTCAAGATGACTCTCCTCGATGTCTTGTGCCCTCTCTTTTCATAATAACTCCATGGGCGCCTGACTTCTGGAGGGCAGCCATGTTTGTGGCTCATGACTCTTGGCTAAGAGGAAGTAACATGAGAGAGGTTGCGGTCTGATCACGCTGTCCTGCAGTGCCACCTGCTGAGCATATCCACCAGTCCAAAACAGGTCCCTATAACAGGTTGGATTTTTGTTTCCATTTCATGTTCATTTCAGGTAGGGTAAAGGCATCTTTCTCATTGATGCTTCCAGGTAGACTGCTGACATTGGGGTTCTGATCAGGCAAAACTTAACCTGGTATTGATAAAATAATGTTGAAGATAAACCAGGTAAGAAGATAATCAATAACACACCGGAAGCTTAAAAACATAATTTCTTGGCACTATTAAAGAACACAAGCATATCAGTATGAGTATGCAGTTATCCAAGGTTCAAACCCACTTTTAAATAGCGTCAATTAAATTCATAGCCTCTTTAAATGGCGGACGCTCAGACAGCAATCCCAAGGTAGTCTACTGGAATAGCCTATTGAAGCTAAGCTTCATTTCACTTAACCTCCGATGTTGGGGTCAAATCTGACCGATTTACAACTTTTCTTAAAATCATAAATAGTGTTTTTCATCTGATTGCCTCAAGATCTTATGTTTTCCTCCACACTAGGCATTTGAACACATAAAATTGGCGATCACCGCTTTCATTAAATTTTGAGTGGTTTTGTCAACTTTGTCACACCTGTGGTGTTCCGGGTCTAAAATAACCACCATAGGAAATTAATGGGTAAGACTATATCATGTTCATCCAGCAGATGGAAAACATCCCCATACACTCACCCATACATACACAACACACACACACACACACACACACACACACACACACACACACACACACACACACACACACACACACACACACACACACACACACACACACACACACACACACACACACACACACACACACAATTTGGCCGTGAACACTATAATAAGGGGTGGAGTAACGAGTATGGGAGAAATGTTAAACTAGTGAAACCTCGCGAAACCTCGCATACAGCTCTCAGACCCAAATGTTTCAACGTTTTTATTGTAATTTTTGATGAGGAACAAAAATGTGGAATAATATAGGCCTACAATAATAATATACCAGTACAACAATATAATATGAAATATAATAATGAAATTAAATAACTACATTTTTTTAGGATAATTAAAGCACAATTATGATGATTTAGATATGTTCCTTGAATGGACTAGTATGTAGTACTTTTAAGATGTGATGTTGGGCCTACTAATACATTAAAATGTCATCAACTCACCACCTCTCTAATTCTAAAGACCACTCAGAGTTTGGGTTAGGGAAGAGACAGACACATTCACAAGCTTATTCCTCATCATCATCATCATCATCATCATCACCAGGTTTACAGTGAATCAAACCCTGCAGTGTGTGTGTGTGTGTGTGTGTGTGTGTGTGTGTGTGTGGCGAAACCACTGAGCCTCCATGTCCTAACACGGCGCGCGGTCCACTGACAAGAGAGCCTTATTACGCAATGTCCGGAGGCCCCGCCCCCTTTGCATATAAATCAACATGGAGTCATATTGTGATTAAAGTCCCGCACGGCAGCTACAAAACATACCAACTCTCCACCAAACTACCACCAAACTACCACGACTATCAACACCGGCGTGTTGGGTGTCTCTATCTAATGAGCCGTGTTCAACAACCGCTGCTGTGTAAGACTTGTCGGGTCGGGGGGGGGG
>OOFB01016578.1:25778-35858 GCA_900323305.1 Trachyrincus murrayi | reverse complement strand
GTGGTGCCGCCGCACACAAGACGGCGTTGTTTCTCGGTCATGTCGTGACCGTGGCTCGCTCCGGCCGAGCGGGTGTAAAGTTAACTTTACAGTAAAGTTAACTTTACACCCCGCTGTGTAAAGTTAACTTTACACAGCGGGGTGTAAAGTTAACTTTACTGTAAAGTTAACTTTACACCCGCTCGGCCGGAGCGAGCCACGGTCACGACATGACCGAGAAACAACGCCGTCTTGTGTGCGGCGGCACCACCACCACCAGCACCAGCAGCGTACCGTCGTCGGGTTTCCTCTCCCCCCCCCCCCCCGAAAAAACTTTCCCCCAAAACTGACCTTCTTCTTCTTCTTCTTCTTCTTCCTCCTCCGCTGGACAAGCCGCGTCTTCCTCCTCGTCGTCGCCTCGCGCCACTTGCGTGATAACCGCCGACGGGCCGTCCATCACATCCGTCGTTCAGAACCCGGGGGGGGGGGGGGGGGGGGGCGAGACTCAATGGAATAGTTTGGAGGAGTTATGGGCCCCAAAAAAAAAAAATATATTTATATTTCGCCACTCCCTGTCTCCATACGCGCATAGTGTGCGTAGTACGAAACCCGCTGGAGGAGGAAGGGAGAAAAAAGAGAAAAAAAGTCGAAAGCGTACGTTGGTCGGGTCCGTCCGGGCCGACGCGCGGTTTGACGCACGGCCGTTTGAATGCCGTCAGGTCGATTAGTGGCTTTTTTAAAGTGACCTTAAATGCAGCAACTGAATCAATTCCGCCGAACGTGCTACTTGACGGTTTCAAGGACGCCCCTCGTCCTGTTCTCACAGCCACCATACAGGATGTGGAGCTGTTATTATTCGCTGCAGGCCCTTAGTAATAAAAACAATAACTTTATTCACTTTGTGGATTTGCATTGGGGTTTTTGCGTTTAATTGTAGGATAATTCCGTTTCATGTTTTAATAGATATATCGGTGGAATTTAATGAATCGTGCATGAATGCGTTTGTTACAGATACGTATTCAAGAGTTGTTAGTGTTATTGTGCTGAGAAAGATACATAACCAAGTATCACACATTTAAAACATGCCAAGAATGACTTATTAAAAGTGTTTCAAAAGTTTGTCCCAAGTCCAAACTTTGAAGGGTGACGGGGGGGGTAGCCTTGAAACCGACGGTGCAAAAGAGGAAGTTAGGGACAGTGTTCAAAGTGCGGACACCGACACTGATGTTGCAAACAGTAACTCCAGAGTTTCACAGTCCATTAGTTCATTGATTAATTTATAGCTTTTTATAATTCACAGCGGCGTTTAATAAGTAGACCGTGTATTATTGATTCAGCAAAACGTAGCTTTATTGTTGCAAATGCATAGGCTGCAGTTTCAATGTGATCAATTAAGATTATGATCAATATTTCGTTTACAGTAGAAGCCTGTACAATTTTTTAAAGCGCAACAGAAATACGTAAGATTTGTGTTATAATATATAATATAATATCATAATTAATATAACATAACGCAGTAACTGTGTGTGTGTGTGTGTGTGTGTGTTTCCCCCTACCCCCTGTGTAGCTTTGAAACTAACCTGCTCATACTGCATGATTTTCAAGACACTTAACAGACACTCCCTTAATGAAATTGTTCTTTATTCTGCGTTGACACATTTTAAAGTTATGTACATCTTTGAACACGGCACCCACATTGTCTGTAGCTTTACAATAAGGTTTGAAAGCTTAACAGGAAGGTACAAAAGAAAACTCTTAAAAAGCTCTTTAAGCTTTGATGGATTGAAGAGTTGTGAATCAGAGGAGGTCTACACGGGCGAAGGACTGGTCTGTTCCCAGATTGTTCTCCACAAACACCTCATACCTGCCAGCGTCTGACGCTCTGGCGTTCTTGATGGTCAAGATTGTGTTGGTATCTCCAATATCATAGAATACCCTGAAAAAGACAATGGTCAACAGTAAAAACAAAGGAATAAGGCCTACTTTTGTCTTACATACTGTAAAAAGGCAAAATATAAACACACGCTATAACACTCTGAATATAGGCCCACAAAAAATGTATTATGGACTGTGCTTTCCTAATGACAATATGTCACAAGGTCAATATTTATTCTTCACCTGTCATCTTCTTCGATGTCGTCTCCATCTTTGAGCCAGGCGACGTCGGGAGGGGGTTCCCCGCTGATCTCAGCCTTCAGCACCACCGGTGCTCCCTTCTTGGCCGTCACGTTGACGGGACCTTTGGATACCTTAGCTGGGGCTGGGGGGAAAACACGGTTAGGATCATGGCTCTCAGCGTGACGGGCATCTTGATCTTTGCCTGCAGGTAGACTGCAGACATTAGGGTTTGAACTCAGAACCTTTCCACTGGGAGTCAAACACTCAAACCGTGAGTATTTACCAAACGGCCATCTTGGTTCTAAATGCTAACTGGGTGGGGGGAACTGAATGTGGAAACACAAGGCCCATGAGAACCAGTTTCTACCCACCCTTCACCAGGATGCAAGCCGACCCGGAGGTCTGTCCAAAGGGGTTCTTGACGGTGACCGTGTACCTCCCCAAGTCGTCCAGCAGGCCGTCTCGGACCACCAGCGCCACCACGTCGGGATCCTCGAAGACGTAGCGGTGCTTGGGTCCGTCCTTCAGCTCCTGGCCGTTCTTGGACCAGACGATGAAGGGGTCGGGGAAGGCGCTGACCCGACACTCCAGCTTGGCAGCGCTGCCCTCCAGGAGAACCACGTCCCTCAGGTCCTGGAGGATCCTGGGAGGGCCCTTCTCCCGGAGCTCCTTACGGGATCTGGGGAGTGCGGGAATGGGGTGGGACAACACTTACGAGGGGGACAACACTTACGAACCACAAAGAAAATAAGTAGAGACTAAATCATTTAAAAAAAGTTAAAAAGTTAAACCAAGAAACTCTTTAGCTGCTGTTCAACCGCTTTCTGCCATTTCCATTCAACATCAACTATCCGTTTCAGTTGAGCTCAGCGGAGATAACGCCTTCTCTCTACCGTACCTGTGACCACGGTATGAGGCCTGGATGCGAATGGCGGCTTCTTGGATCTGAGGATCGTTGATGTTCAGAGTAAACCCTGGAGGTGGTGCCGATTTGGCCTTGGACATCTGGGACAGTTACAGCAAATACCAGTTTAAACCGGATCAGCTATCATACTAATGGACTGCCCTTATATTGTCACTTCTAGTCACTCAGGCCACTTTAAAGACACTATGAAATTAAATGTGACGTTTCACTTAATTTAGTTCCACAGTGATGTGATTATCAACATAACTTCTACTGCAAAACAATAGTTTTGATCTTATTATCTACCAGTATGACCAATATGAATATTTTAATATTTCAATAATATCCAATTGAATACTAAAAAATCAATTTCAGAATTTCCTCTCCCTACCTCTACTCTAGCAGTTATATCCAACTGCTAGAGTAATCTTTAGCTTACCTTGGCACTCCACTTCAGATCCCACTCTAGTCAGTGGACCCTGGTTGTGCGCAGGCTTTATATCCTAGGGGTCCTTCGGGGTTTTTGGGGCCCCTGGAGGTCTCAATCAGAAGACGCTGGTTGTCCTTATTTAGACCTTGACGTCTGTAAACACTCTGTATGGCCCTGGCTGATTAAAGATGGGCAGCAAATGCTACAGGCCGCAGAAGCATTTCTCATCCTTATATAGTCAGCACATGAAATACTCCAGAGAAGTGCTTAATTGTTTAATAAGCTGCCATTTGGAGGGCCGAACGGGGAAGGAGTTGACATGGAGAGTGAATAATGCGCATGTGTGCGCAAAACACACACACACACACACGCATACATGCACACAAGTGGGATTTCTACAATGACGTGGTCCTGATCTTAGCTGGTCTGGGACAAGTCGGCTATGATTAGCACTAGTATGAAGTCATCGACTACCACTCCAAAGGAAACATGAATTCAAATCAAATTCAAATCATTCAAAACATTTCTGATCTATTAGTTGCATGAGTTGCGTTGAACAAATAATCATTTTGCTATACACATTGTATTTGAATGATTGTAAATGTTTTTCAAATGTGTTTTCCTGCCAAGCACTCTGAAGGGCCTTTATGTTTGAAGGCTGCGCTATAGATAAACTCGCCTTGCCTTTCTATGACAATGCTAAATTGCAGGAAAAAATGTCCGTACACAGCTGACAGGATTTCCTCATCTATTTTTAAACACAGCATTTGTCTCCACAAAAAAAAAGAAAAGAAAAAACACGCCGAGGACCATATGTGTGTACTCCATGTGCTCTTTATTGGGCAAAGTGTGGCAGCTGTCATGCCTACGACATGCCAGAGCTCCACCAGCTTCACCGAAGGGAAGGAAGCCAAAGTGACACCAAATACAATCACTCAATAAATAAACAAACAAATGCAAAACACAAATAAAAACACCAACCATGGGAAAATTATCATCTTCATTCACTTAGGAAACTATATTCTCTCCTTTTCTGGGGGGTAAGGGGGTCTGATATATCGATCACATGAGGCACTGCAATACATTCCATGAAATATGTTATAGGATTTACAAAATGTAGAGCTTCTCTCAGTCATATATATTTGTTTGCATTCTGAAGCCCTGTTATCAGGTTGTATCAAAATTCCTGTCACATTAGCAAATATCGGAATTGCTATGATGACTGGGCAGTCTCACTGTTGTTATTACACCACAATGTATTTTCATGCTGTCGTCTGGGGTGTACAGGACCTGTGCTGTCTGTGGCCTTAGTACTACAATAAAATTTAAAGCCACATCGTTTTTAAAGAAGACAATGGCAGTGACTAATGCACCAAAGAACTAAAATCATTATAAATTATTTCAACATTTATCAGCCAGCTTGAAGTTTAAAACAAGTTTTGAACTATCTCGGGCCAAAGCTTTTTTTTTTTTGTCCTGTTTGCTAAATGACATCTCTCATTGGTATTTTTGTTGTTATTAAAATGTAAACATGTAACACCAAAAAGGTTTCACATGCCAATAATAAAAATTACATTTTTTCCTCTTGCATGACAAAGGTATATTAAAAACAACCATAAAATGTATCTACACTGTCATTCACTTATTTCAATACTAATTTCATTTATGGTATATTTGGATTATTTAAATGTTATAATTCTTCTTTAAAAAAGGTTAGTATTGTGACACCTACAATGCAAACGTCTCAGACCTAACATTGGAAAATAGTCCAATTATAACTGATGCTTACACATTAAGGGCACTTGGGAGCTACCCTAAAACCACTCATACTTAAAGACATTTGGAGCACTTTGTCACATTTTTAAATCCTCAATGACCACATTGTTGACTAGAAACAGTCCATAATCGTCTGAAACAACCAACTGATAATGGTATAGAATGCTTATAAAGATTGTATTTTCTGTTTTACACTATATTTTACAGAAAGAGAAATTCTTTCATTCCATTGATCTGAGGAAACAGGATTTAAAAAAAAGTCTAATAAAAGAAGTACTTTAACTATTTCCCTGGAAGTTTTCATTCTAACATCGCATCAATCAAAAGCTTTGTTTTTAACGGCTAGCCCTTGTAAATCCCATTGCCACGCTGTGTAAGTCTTGTGAGGTACTTGTTTTGAAGTTTCTACAAACTGGCATATGCTTCATGAGAACAAAGATTAGCAGTAACATGATTGACAGTGCTGTTCATGTCCCATGCAATCCTTGTTAAATACAACCTTTCCCTTGAGTGCAAAGTGTTCAAAACAACTGTTCATATAAGCCTCGTAAACGGCCTAGATTGTGTTCACACTAAAAATATTTATACAATAAATGCTGACATTGTTTTTTTATGACTGCTTGGATGGCACTTTTAAAAAGTACACTAAGATAATACATTTCAAACCAAGGTTTCATTTCATTATGCTACTTGAGAGGAACTAATGCGCACAATCTTCACAACATCTAAACCCCAGGCCTTTAAGCTCTAGACCTAGGTGTACCTTTAAACCTCGGGCGTAGTTCCACAGGCTTAAAATTATATATATTCCAAAAGGTGGATTTTAAAAATGCATACCAAAAAGGGATGCAACGGTTTCTGTTGAAAATGTCTATAAAGGGCTTAGGTACAAACGTTGAGGTACTAGCATTAGAACTTGGATGAAGATTAAAGTACTCGTTCATTAAACTTTTTTTTTCCGTCAATCTAACCGGTATCATCACACAACGTTTCCATAAACCTGGTTCATCCTTTTTCTTCTCCCACAATGACTTTCACCTTCCACAAAAAAACGTTTTTCTAAGCAACCAAAGTCCTACTTTCTTCTGTGTATCGGCGTGTCCTTTCTCCACAGAGCCAGTCCTTGGCCCCACCAACACCAGTACCTGCAACACTTTGCTCTCCAACGAGCTAGGCCTTTGCTCTGAACAACAACAACAACACACTTAAGCCCCCCTCCTCCTCCACCCCCGCTAGGCTAGGCTAGACTAGGCTAGGAGCCTTTCGTCCTGGCTAGGTGACGGGGGTGGCGGGAACCGCGGCCGTCATAGTAGTAGCAGCGCTGGGTGGTGGTGGCACGTTGGGGCTGGGGGGTCCGGGGGAGGAGTAGGACCGCAGGAGTACCTTGTGCCTGGTGGCCCCCTCCTCACGCCGCCTCTGCTGCTCCGCCAGGAACTCCTTGAGGCCCGTGGTGGTGAAGGTGAGCGTCTGTCTGCGCAGGCGCATCAGGTAGGCATCCTGCAACCACGAGTTACCGAAGCAGTCCTTGATGGACGGACGGGCCCTGGGGGGGGGGAGGGGGGCACGACGAGATGTACTTTATTCACGGGAAATCAGGGTTGATGGTGATGGTTTTAATAACTCAAAATGATTCAGTGGTGGATGCTTTTGTCCTATACAATACTGTTAGCGCATACATTTATTAGCATGCGTGGCCCCCAGTGGGAATGGAACCCAATTGAGCTAGGTAGGACAATTGAGCAAGACTTTAAACCTTAAACATAGGTTTTAACACGTCTACGTCCGTCCATTTGTACAACCAATGATGTTCAAAGGGGTTCCTGGATAGTTTATTTATTATTCCTGTAGAAGAGCAACTGCAACTAATTCAATTCAAAATGGGGCAAACAAAAATGTTGTTGTTTTGGGGGAGTATTATTCTGTGTGACTGCAGGCCAGCTCACCAGGGGTAGCTACAGATGATCTTCTTGAGGAATAGAGAGGCACTTTGGGACACATTCTGGTAGAGTTTGGAGAGGTCAAACTTGGCCGCCTGGATCCTGGCCTCCGTCTCTTGGGGGTCGTTCTCCATGAAAGGTGACCTTCCGCTCAGCCTGGAAGAACCACACAGAGAGAGTTCGGATGCATATTCACAAGGCACTGGCGCGATAGAACAACACATTTTATCATTATGTTTTGGCTTCTTCTCAGTAATGAGACAACAAATTGGGTGTTCAGTACATACTAATTATTCCATTTCACAAATCAAATAAACGCGACTGGAACAAACACTGGGGGTTGTATCAGTTAAACTTAAGTAAAACATACACACACAAAAACGCTGAAAAAAACATTGACTTTCCCAACACAAATGCAGGCCAAAAAAAAAATACTAAAACGGAATACTGACTACTCCTTTAAACCGAACTCCTCTTTTGCATTTAAAAATAAAAACCACGACAAGATGCTGCTATTTGCAGAGATCTTACGGGGGTGGAGAACCCAGAGATCTCCAGAACTCACATGATGAAAGTCAGCACGCCCACACTCCAGATGTCTGCCGGAGGACCCACCACATCGCCTTTCACCATCTCTGGAGCTGGAGGGAGGGAGAGGGAGAGAGAGGGAGAGAGAGAGGGAGAGAGAGAGAGAGAGAGGGAGGGTGGGAGGAGAGAGGAGAGTGAAGGAGGCAGGGAGTGTGGGTGGGAGGAAGAGAGGAGGGAGGGAGAGGGTGGAGGGAGGCACAAGAGGGGAGGAGGGAGGAAGGGAGGGAGGGGAGGGAGGGAGAGTCAGAACCAAAACCCACATTTTCATGAACCAACTGACACTTGTTTGTCCTGGGTTTTATTCTCGTTATATATTTTTTTGGTTTACCTTTATGCCAACATGTTCATGTAATGTCACCAGAGCCACTAAGCGTGTTTCATGATCACATGTTACCAAATAGAATGTCACAAAATGAGATTTGACAAATAAAACACTAACACAGGATAGCAATTTTATATATATTCTCTAGGGGGCGCTGAGTCACTTTTAGTTTTCCGACCCTGAACGACATACAAATCTACCATATATATAATTATATTATTAATATTATTATGACTGCTGCAGCCTACTGTAACATATGTCAGACACACTGCGTGTGTTACGCCCTAGAACGGAGGAATGTATTCATAACATAAGACACAAATTAATACTTGATTATTACATTGCAGTTTAAGAATATAATTATTGTCTGTAAGTGCTTATCATCTGCAAACACCATCAACAAGAGATAATTCACGGTACGACTCCACACGGTAAATCATGAGAAACCTTACACATGTACTCCAGCGTGCCGATGGGGGGGCTGAACTGCTTGAGGAAGAGGGGGTTGAAGCTCTGGGCACTGCCGAAGTCGATGATCTTGATGACGTTCATGTAGGTGACGATGATGTTCTCGGGCTTGATGTCCAGGTGCAGGATGCGGCGTGAGTGCAGGTACTCCAGCCCCTGCAGGATCTGGATGATGTAGGCCACCACGTCGTCCTCCGAATAGCGGAAGCTGGGACACCACGAGAGAGAGTTTTAATCCACAGTGATTTTACATTTTTGGGGATATTCTGGTCATTAATGATCAGGTAGGATTTAGGCATCTTGCTCAAGGTTAGTCTACAGGTTAATCTCGGATCTCGAGGTCCTACTATGTTATTGCAGAACTTCTGGGTCCAGCCAATACAGTGTTGAGTTGAAACCTTTACAGACACTTTTTTTTTTTGTTTAATACCGCTGGCCGAGTTTGTGTTTGCTAATTACACACGTACAGATCCCCGCCTCCAACAACACGACTGGTCGGAAAAAAATCGGAAGTGAAAGAAAGTGAAATGGCCCGTTTTGAACGGTGAAAACCCTACCGGTCGATGAGACTGTAGAGCAGCTCCTTGCCACTGCAGCACTCTGCGATGAGCACCAGGTAGCGGGGCGTGACGTAGGCCTCGTGCAGGGCCATCACCTTCTCGTGGTGCAGGGACTTGAGGATGTCGTACTCCTGCAGCACCGCCTGCTTGGTGTCCGCCTCGTACGGCACGATCTTGGCCATGAACAGGTTGCCCGTGGCGTTCTCCCGGCACTCGCGGATCACCCCGAAGCGACCCCTGTGTGTGTGTGTGGGGAGAAGTGAAGCAGTCTGATTAACCAACGACTGATCTGATTTTTTGCGAGAAAATAGAATGTTTCTTTGCTAGGCTTTATTTTATTTTTATACAAATACAGTAGAAGTAGTATTTTGTAGAAGTATGATCCGTTTATTTCGCAGGTGTTTTTTTGTTTGTTTTTGATTTAGTACAAATACAGTGTAGAGGCAGTACATCAAAGCATTTCAAATTATTCTTTTGAAAGGAACATTTCATTACATTTTTGAATGAATTTTGAAATGAATTTTGAAATGAATTTTGAAATGAATTTTCAAATCAACTGTCAAATTAATTTTCAAATTAATTTTCAAATCAACTGTCGAATACATTTTTAAATCAGCTCTAACTCCACCATCCATACATTCCTCCATACCTGGCCTTCTCATCCATGAAGGTGTAGGGCTTCTGGGGCACTCCCTGGCGAAGGGACCCTTCTCCGGGCCGTCCCAGGGGTGTCCTGCGTCCCGACGGGGTGGCTCGTCCAGAGGGGGTGACTCTGCCGGACGGAGGCCCGTGGGGGTCTCCTCCCTGGGGTCCTACCGGCGACAAGCTGGACACCAAAACCACGGGCGGGGATGCGACCGGGGAGGCAGCCGGGGCGGCGGCGGTGGTGATTGTGATGGAGGTGGTGGGAGTGGGGGTAGGGGCGGTGATCCTGGTGGTAACCGAGGGGGGAGTGGCACGATACATGGGCACCGAGGAGATGGGCTTCCCGATGGTTG
>OOFB01016578.1:0-14980 GCA_900323305.1 Trachyrincus murrayi | reverse complement strand
GGACAAAGTACGTTATAAACACAAGAGCTGAAAACAATTGTTGAGATGTTCATTGTACCAACCCATGGTCACATCGTAGCTCAGACAATCTAACAACATACACACACACACACACACACACACACACACACACACACACACAGAAACATGGTCTTTACCTGCGTGCACTGTCAGTTCAGCCTTGCAGGTCACGGATCCTGCTAGGTTCCTGGCCGTGCACGTGTACACCCCGGAGTCCTCTGGGTGCGTGTTGAGGATCACCAGGGAACACTCGTTGTCGTCGTACACAAATGTGTAATGGCTGCTCTCGGCCAGCAGGACGTCACTCTGAAATATTAGGTCAACTTTAGTATGAATTGTATTTGTAAAACTTTAACATAAATAATATCGGGTAAACTTTCATATACATTGCATTTGTTAAACTTTTGTATAAATGATATTAGGTAAACTTTAGTATAAATTATATTTGTTTAACTTTTCTATAAATTGTATTTGTATTCCTACCTTTGTAGGAATTATATTAGCTATAATTATATTAAATGCATTATGTTAAATAACCGTTTGTGTAAATTATATTAGCTAATCTTTAATATATATAATATTAACTAATCTATCTATTACATATCTATCATACCATTAACTAACCTATAACCTTTATATACGTATGCTACTACATTATAATACACTTCAATCTATATGTATATTATACTATACTAATATAGAAATATTAGATTATTACTTGCTTTAACTCTTATCTAGTCTTAACTAGAAGAGAGTGCCATCATTCTCATTCTTAAACATAAGGGTTACTTCCCATACGTTGCCTCAGAGCATGTTGGACTGGAATGAGGAGTTACAGACAGCAGATGAACCAGAGGATGAAGTCACCTTGAACCAGAGGATGTCCGGGAGGGGTTTCCCCTCGACCACCACGGCGAACCGGGGGGTCTCTCCCACGCACACGTCCAGATCCTCCATGATGGTCTCAAAGGTCGGAGCAGCTACACGAGGAAAGACAAAGTAAACGCTTTTCATACGGTTTTATACTTTTATAATGATAGCCTCGAGGGAACCTGTTGTCGTACAACAGAATAGAATTTAAGAGACATCGGGGATCAAACCCGGTACCTTTCACCTGGGAGTCGAACACCCTAGCCAACAACAATATCCTGCCCTCCCAGACGTATTCAACCTAACAAGTATATGTAAATATCTGCATCTTTCCTACATATATGGAGCACATACTAATACTATCGTGGGATTTTTCAGTGCTTCGTTTTACTCCACGTATGTCAACAACACACGTGACACCGCTAAGGGGCGTCCGCCGCTACCGGGTACGTCTGAGCTCACCCGCCATCTCCACGGCGAAGGTGCAGGCGTCGTTGCCGTGTCTGTTGGACGCCACGCAGGCCATCGGGCCAACGTCCGAGCTCTTCACCTTCAGCAGCGTCAGCGTGTGCTGGTCGTCGTCTGGCATCCCCATCTCGTATAGACCGGGCTTACTGGACAGAACCATGCCCTTCCTGATGGTGGATAATATAGACAATAATACATCAGACATCATATATATATATATAATATATAGACACACTGCTTATCTGCACAGCACCATCCATATGGTTTCGAGGTCTGTCGGTGTCATGTGAATCAAACTAAATATTTATGAATGAATGAATGAATTAAACCTGACCTATATACATTTTCCCATGAGTGGCTTGAGTTGTAGCTACAGCTAAAGCGATATCATTTTCCCACGGTGGGGGGGCAAAAGTGGACCAGAATAAAATGACTTATAGAGAAAATTTCCCTGGATGGATTGATTCATGGATGTCTGCGTTTTATTCTTGAGAAACGTTTTGAATGCAGTGAATAGCTGCAGTAGAGCTACAGTTACACAGTGCAGGTGCAGGGTCATAGTTCAGCAATCAATTAGGGAATTAACGGATGAACAAACAAACAAATTGGGAAATGGATGAATGATTGAGTTAATTAATGATTATGAACACACATGAATTATAGAATGAAATCATTTGGATGAACGAACAAACAGCTGGGTAAATGAACAACAATCAATTCATTGATGAAAAAAACTAAACAAATGGGTAAACTGATAAATAAACGAAAGAAATGGACAAGCACCTCTTCCAGATGACGGCAGCGTTGACGTGGTTGAGGGTGACGGTGATGGTGACCGACTGGTTCTCCATCACAAACACCATGTCTGGCTTGTCTGTTATCACTGGACACTCCTGGAGGTACGGACCTGAGGAAACATCAACATACAGTTTATACTAAATATCTACCATACCAGTTTACCATAAACATAGAGTTTACCAGAAACCTTTACCAGAAACACACTGTTGATCAGAAGCATTACCAGAAACACACTGTTAACCAGAAACCTTTACCAGAAACACTTTCATTGAGTTCAATACTTTCATTGAGTTTAGTCAGTAAAGTAAATCAGAAAACAAAAAGAGAAAGCTTTTTCATTTATTTTGTGATTCCTTTTGTACCAGTGACACTTCACCGTAGTTCGCATTAGACCTCGCCTTACGTAAATACTGAACGTGATCATTAGCATAAACTTCCTTCCTATACCATAACAAAGCAGTACGGCATCCGTCCTACCTCTGTCCAGCAGCTGCAGGGGCTCGGTGGCCGCAGAGGGCTTGCTGAAGGCCTTCGAGGTGATGGTGAGCACCCTGAAGGCGTAGCGGACGCCCTTGGAGAGGGTGGTGATGGTGTAGGTGGTCTCCTTCAGGCTGGACGCTATAATGGTCCACTGGATGGAGCCCAGCGCCTGCTGCTGGATGGCGTACATCAGGGAACCCGCCTCTGAGAACCGGTTGGTTTCAATTCAATACAACTTTATTTGTACATCGCGTTTCATACAAAACATATGTCTGTACTAAATATTATATTTAGTACTGTCCTGAATATTTCAGTCTGATACTAAAACACTAACATCTTTCAACGTTGTTATTTGCAATTTCTAATTAAATAGAAGTGTTTGACGTGTGCGTATGAAGTATTTCTTGTAATATATTGTTATGTTCTGTGTATCGACGGCCTGTGCTCAGGATGTATTCCTGTGTACCGATCGAGGGGTCCAGCCTCCGGGGCTTCCTCCAGGACAGGGTGATGGTCTTCCCAGTGATGGCCTCCCCCACCGGAGCCCCGTCTGGAGGGTCGGGGAGCATGTCTGAAGAGAACATCACAACCATGGCATCAACACTGTCTCCTTAATCAGCACAGATGGGCACATACACAGTTCAATCTGATGTTAGACAGATATAAGAATACAAAACATTTATTTACCCTGAATTTCAGGGCATGATATTGCACAGTAAGCACAAAGTGCATAAGTATTTTGTATTAGCAAATCAGACGTGGTTCATTGGAAGTTATTATAATATGATAATTTACTTACAAATAATATCAAGCCACCAGACGTGACAATAGCATAGATTACCTGTGATGTAGAGGTGTAGCCTAAACTAGCCCAGCAGATCTTACCTGTGACGTAGAGGTGTAGCCTAACCTAGCCTAGCAGATCTTAACTGTGACGTAGAGGTGACTGTAGCCTAGCCTAGCCTAGCAGATCTTACCTGTGACGTAGAGGTGACTGTAGCCTAGCCTAGCCTAGCAGATCTTACCTGTGACATAGAGGTGACTGTAGCCTAGCCTAGCCTAGCAGATCTTACCTGTGACGTAGAGGTGACTGTAGCCTAGCCTAGCCTAGCAGATCTTACCTGTGACGTAGAGGTGACTGTAGCCTAGCCTAGCCTAGCAGATCTTACCTGTGACGTAGAGGTGACTGTAGCCTAGCCTAGCCTAGCAGATCTTACCTGTGACGTAGAGGTGACTGTAGCATGTTGCCTTGCCGATCTTGTTGGAGATGACGCTCTTGTAGACACCGCCGTGGGCGTGGCACACGGAGCGTATGACCAGACTGTGGATGTCCCGGACTGCCGGACAGCAAGAGGGGAGGGTCTTAATATATGGTGATCAAGTGATCTCTGATGTCATGTGAGGTGATAGATGGAAGGCCACTTTATGTATTTGTTAAATGCGAGCATTTAACAATGCACTCAAAAAGCAAAAGGTTGAGCAAAGCGGCAAACGTTCAACTCACACTGGGTCATCTTGCGGTCCTCTGTGCTGTCGATCCTCTTGCCGTTGTGGAACCAGGCGATGGTGGGGTAGGGCAGGCCGGCCACCTTGCACTTGAGCACCGCCTCCTTCCCCTCCACCACGTCCAGGTCGTACAGCGGCTTTATGAAGTCGGGCATGGTGAAGCGCTCCACCTCGTTCTCCGGCACCTCTGGCTCCTCCGGGATCGAGGGCATCTTCTCCAGCTTCGCCCTGGAGGAGGAGGAGGAGACGATGGAGGAGGAGGAGACGATGGAGGAGGAGATGATGGAGGAGAAGGAGACGATGGAGGAGGAGACGATGGAGGAGGAGGAGGAGGAGGAGACGATGATGGAGGAGAAGGAGGAAAAGGAGCAGGAGGAGGAGGAGATCATGGAGAAGGAGGAGGAGAAGGAGATGTGGGAGGAGGAGGAGGAGGAGATGATGGAGGAGGAGGGGAAGGAGGAGGAGGGGAAGGAGGAGGAGAAGATTGGTTGTCGGGATGAGAGAAAAGGTAGAGGGGTAGAAGAGTTGAGAGAGGGGCAATCAAAGCATACAATCAATATTGTAATGTATATATCTGTATCTATTAGAAATCAGCTTAATGTAAAGACATGTATCTATAAATAAAACAAATGAAATGCAAAAATAAATCGATACGCGGTGGCAGAGGGAGGGGAGGCGAGCAGGTCCTTACATTTGGGAGGAGATGGCAGGCCGTGGCTCCTGGACGTAGAGCTCCGCAGAGTTCTCCACCTCGCCCTGACCGTTGCGCGCCGTGACCGTGTAGAATCCCTCGTCCTCATTGGTCACGTGGAAGATGATGAGTGAATGGCGCCCGCCCTCCTGCACGATGCGCACGTCCTCGCTATCCACCAGAGGCTGGTCTACAGGTTAGAGATGTTTCACTTTCAGTTTGTACAGTTACAGACAGGTACAGTTACATGGGAGGTTAGTTTCAGTTTCAGTTTGTATAATTACAGACAGGGGAGGTTCGTTTCAGTTTGTACAGGGATGGTAAAGGTAAACCATACTAGATGATATTACCAAAGTGGCTCCAGGTGACGGTTGGCGGAGGCGTGCCGCTGACTTTACAGTCGAAGCGAGCGTTGCGGCCCTCGATGACCTCCAGCACGTCCAGCTTGCGGGTGAACAGGGGATAGACGGAGGGAATGACCTTGAGCTTCCCACTGGAGGTCACCTCCTCTGAAGACAGACAGACAGACAGACAGACAGACAGACAGACGGATAGATAGACATAAAGAAGAAAAGAACATACAAACAAAAACACAATGTACAAATGAAATAAAGAAAGACAAACAAACCAACAAACCAAGAGTGTGTTCAAAACAACTGTCAACATTCTCACTTTGAAATCAGTGTTCTTTACCACCGAATGGATTGATTCATGAATTCACCGATTGAAACTCGGGAGTTTTCTTCATTGCCACCAACCTTTGGCCGTGCTCAACTTGCACACGTACACGCCGCTGTCGTCCTCGTGCACGGAGTTGAGCAGCAGGCGACACTTCCGGCCGTCGAAGTGCATCTTGCAGTTGAGCAGCGCGGGCTGGATCAGCTTGTTGTTGGCCAGCCAGTCCACGTCCGTGTCCTGGGGCCCCATGACGTGGCACTCGAACAGAACCGTCTCCCCTGCCTTGGCCGTGATGTCCCGGACGGGGCGGATCACCGCCAGACCGGGCTCCACCGGTGGGGCTGGGGCATTGAGGACCGATGAATGTGACTAGACAGTGACTATACTAGCCATTGCAGTGATTTTTTTTGGGTCTTGCCAAGGCCAATTCACAAGCCTGAATATGTAACTATAAAAGAGTTATCTCATGGAGCTTTAATGATTTAAGTGTCAACTCTTTAAAAACGTCTAGAAAGATATTTAGACTATAGACTATATGAAGAGGACATTACAGTAAGAAATTCACCTTTGACCTCCAGCCTTCCTTCACACTGCTTCGTGCCATACTCGTTGATGACCTTACACATGTACGTCCCCGCGTCCGACCGCATCGCAGACCTGATGGTCATCTCGAAGGCCCCGTCCTCCGCCTCACGCACCACGTGCCGCGGACCCGTTTTCACCGTCACCCTGTCCCTCAGCCTGCGAGGACGAGGGGAAACGGCCGGGTTATATGTTAATATGAAAGAATACAAAACGATGACTATCCTTTGCTCTGATCACATACGCGTAGACAGTCAGCCACATGCTACGCTTCGAAAAGCTGCTGTTTTTTGGGGGTGTTTTCGCTGCATAAGAGTAGCTGCGTTTCGTAACTAACCCTAACCCTAACCCTAACTGTTGAACACCTCTTGAATTGTCATTTTCGCTACTAGAGAGCCTCTAATGTATTCAACCTTATGTTTGCTTTGAATGTATGATGTTTGAAATGGTATGACGCTTCTTTTCTGAATTGGAACCTTCTGTTCAGCAGCTCGCCCGAATCTGTTTCCTGTTCAAAATCTAAATAATTCTGATTACTTGTACTACACAGCATAGAGATTCAAGCCAGAGTAGAAGAGAATAAGGCATCCCGTCTTCATCTTTAGACTTAACGCCAAGGCAACATGCGCCAAAGAGAACAGACATGGAGGCATACATTCAGATGAATACAACCACAGGTCAAAGGATTTAATGACATGGGAGGTGGGGGGGGGGGAACCTACCAGTAGAGCATAGGTTTGGGTTGTCCACTTATGCGCACGGACATGGTCACTTCCTGTCCCTCAATGACAGCCTGATCACTCATGGTTACCTGCGTGGAATGGGAGCATGAGAGTTAGAGACAGATCTACCCTACAATCTGGTGCACTCATTTCAGTGTTAATGTTAAGATGTTAAGATAAAAACATGGAACATTGTCATGCGATATATATGCGGTAAATTCACCAAAGTGCTTTGAGTAAAAAATGAATTATTAATCTGTGTCGAATAGATGGTGTAGGTACGCCGTGGGTCTCGTGCATTTATGGTTCTGACCAATCAGCGAAAGGGTTTGAGGGAGGGGGGGGAGGGTGGGGGGGCGGGGGCGTTGGCTTTCCCACGTTCTTACCAGGAACGTCGGGGGCTCCTTAAACCTGGTGTCAATGACCCGTCTGGGTCCCGGTCGCCCCAGATCCAAGCCTTCCTCCAGGGGACTGAGGTACTCGTCGTCGGACGTGATGGGGCTGCTGATGTCCATGGGCACCCCCAGGTTCCCCCGTTGCTCCTGGGCCAAGCCTTCCAGATTCCAGTAAACATTGTATAAGACACAGTCTAGTTTAGTCTAGTCTAGTGGTTAGGGTGTGACTTCAAGCCTGAAGGTTCTGGGTTCGAACACAAATGTCCACGGTCTACCTGTTAAGACATCCTTGAGCAAGATTCCCTAACTCAAATTTGCTGTTAAGTTGCTTTGGTTACAAGGTTCTGCTAAATGACTAAATATAATAAATACAAAATGCAATAATTCATATACTTATACTTATACTTATAATTCATATACATACTAAATGTGACTTTAGGTTAATGCAATGTGATTCGTTTCGATTCTTTTAATTGGGTGTTTAATTCAGGTTTTTTTTTCAGTTTCTCTTACAAATAATTGTATAATAATTTCCTCAGGCTTTGAAATTAGTATGTAACCTGAGACCACAAAAGAAGAGGTTTCATATTGAGTGGAACTGCTGTGCTGTAGTGGGCAATTTATAGGTTTGATGTAGCCTCAGAGTTGCTATGGCAACTCTTAGTGAGGTTGCTCAACTGCAATATATGGAAGACACATTTTGCTGAGAGTGGGGGAAAAAAAGACATCATCATCCTTAAAGGCCCTACCCAACGGAAGTCAGATGGCATTTTTTGACATGTCTGCATAAAAGCTTCACCTTGATTTGAATCCGTCCAAAACCAAAGCTAGCTGTCAATCACCGTGCTACGAGTTACAGTTTACAACAGTGCAACGTGATTGGACGAAATACTTGTCAGGTTATCGGCAGTACAGGCATGTGTCATAACTACATAATACGGCTGTATACCAGAGGTAAGCACAAATACATATTTGGGCACAAATATATAAAAAATACCTACATTGAATAATTGTATTATTTTTTTTGTCTGTATCGTGGTATTGAAGTAATTCAACTATAGGTAACCCAATTTGGACCTAAGAGAGCTCATTTTTCATTTTGTGGGAACTTTAACTTTAAAAGGAGAGGGTTTCTTTCATTTTTCCAAAATATAATCACAAAGGTGATTTTGAAAAAGCTGCTTGAGAAACAATTTACTGCTGTCCAAAAAAAATAATGGATGGTGGACTTGTTGTACTACAGCCGTAGCAGTACGTCCGTTAAACCGAATTCATTCAAACAGATTAAAGATGATTTCGATTTTCTAGAATGACTTACAGAGATGTAAGTTTTTATTATTACTAACAAAAGGGGTTTCCTATACCACCAGATCAACGTTTGATTCGATCTAAATAATGGCAATACCCAAATAAGTTACCTGCTTTGACGACGAGGGTGGAACTTGTGGAGACCTTGCCGACCTCGTTGACTGCGGTGACGGAGTATTTTCCTCCGTCGCTCGGCTTCGCTGACTTGATGAGGAGGCTATGCCGATCGCCCTCTACCTTCAGCACACAGTTAGCACCGCCAGCAAGGATGGTGTTATCTTTTCTCCATGTAACTGCAAAAAAACCAAGGACAAAAAAACAACAATGAGAAAGTGTGAAATATGATGAAAGGATTGTGATTTAAAGCGTTCAAACTGTGGGTTGCGACCCATGAGCGGGTCGTACTCAGGGGACCAAGTAGATCGAGAACATTTAGAGAGTGAACCGAGAAGCGGAATACTGTATTGAAGATAGAGAAATATTAATTATCTCCCCTTTTCTGACAAGGTGAGAATAAGAAAGTATTGCTTGTTTTACTGCATCAGATATTTGTGTGGGTGCTGGGCCTAAAGTACATCCACAGGTGGGTGAAGATGTTTTGATAACCCCTGGTCTGAACAACAGAATTGTGTTGCCTACCTTCGGGAAGAGGGGTGCCCGCGATGACACACTTCAGGAGTATGTCCGTACCGGCGGTCGAGACGGTGTCCTGAAGGGGACATTCACATACGGGGGCCTCCATCGGGTCCTCACCAGCAGACACATAAGAGTCATCGGAAGAGTCTGTACGATGTCTCAAATCAAGAGAAAGAATTTGGGTCAACTATTAGTTATTGTATACAGTCATTGTCGTCAGACGGGTCAGCTGGTTTTACACTTTTACAATGTCCAATACAATAACTAAATACCACTAAAGAAAGGAGGGAAAACAGAAAGAGAGAAGGAACAAACATGCAAATGAAAGAAAGAAAGAACACAAGTGATAAAGAAAAGATGAGTAAGTAAGTAAGAAAGTAAGCAAGAACATAATAAATAATGTCCAAACAACAGAAAGCATTAAAGAATGAAAGACAGAAGCTGAATATCTGACCTTGCTCTGGAGACATAGGCCGCGTTCTGCGACTCTTCGCCTTGGTCTTCTGCACTTGTCCTCCTTTGCCGCTCGTGATCTGTGACGCTGGGTCGGTCCGGTCCGCAGGTTCATTTTCCACCACGATGGTGGGGATGCACAGCTTGGAGGCTGGCTTCGTCACCTCCACCTCCATCTTCTCCTCCAATGGACTGACCGGCGTAACCCTTGCAGACTTTGCAGGTGGCGGTTGTACTGGGAGCTCCTGTACGATCGTATGTCTTCTCTGCACCAGAGGACTCTCCGGTCTGTTTTCAATTCTCCGCAAGGCAACTTCTATCGGCGTCTTCCGGCCTGAAATCTCCTCTTTTGGTGAAATCTGCACAGGAGACACGGGTTGCATGTGTGGTGGTTCTTGGACTCGAGATACCCTTTGCACGAGCGGACTTGGCGGTCTTCGTTCAATTTTACGCACTGCCATTTCAACGTTTGTGCTGGGTGATTCTGCACGTAGTGCTCGAGTAGCAGCCGGTGACGATGACCTCTGAATGATTTCTCTAACTGGACTGGCGATGCTTATTTCCCTCCTTGAGCGTTGTCCCGGTAGGTCTGATAATTGCATTGACTCCGGTGGGTTGCAGAGGAACTGTGGTGGAGAACCTTCTTTAGTTGGCTCGTTTTCTTTCTGTTCTTTGGCGCACTGTGCCCGCTCCCTCTCTTGGAGCTTCTGGAGTACTTGCGGAGGTATGGGTTCGAGTTTCCTAAAAGGTTGCCGTTGCTTTCCCCTCGAGGTGAGTTGATCGGTCGAGAAAGACTTCTTCATGTGGGGTTTTCCAACAAGCTTCTTGATGCGCTGGAGCTCCTCTGTGAACTTGTTCTCGATGTCCTGAACCTTCTGCGTGTACCGAGGCTTGTCTTCCAGCGAGGTAGCCCTCTGCCTGAACATCGACCTCCTCTCAGCCGCATCCTCTTTCAGAGCCTCCCGTAGGTCTTCTCGGGAACTTTCTCTGGAGATCCCTAGCCGGCTTCCACCGTCGTCCGAGTCAACGGACCCTTCGCGGTTGAATCCCGCCCAAGATCTTCCGGAGATGGAGCCTTCGGGAAGGTCAAGGCTGCGTCTTCTGTCCTCCAAATCTCGCACCTTCTCGAAGACCTTTGAGCTCGCCCTGGTGAGCTTCGGGGAAGGTCTGGTCGCCAGCTCCTTCCGGGAGGAGTACTCGCTCACGGGGGTCTGGGGTCGGGAGTCTTGGGTGCTGCCTTGGGACATGGCGACCGATTTGGGCTGTCTGACCTTCTCTTCAAACTCCCCAGGTACCGTGTCCTGGTAGTCGGTGGGAACAACAACCTTCTTCCTTCCACTGAAACTAATTGGCGTCGTTGAGCCAGAGCGGCTTTGCATTGGAGAGGTGGAGGAGCGCCTGATGAGCCTTGGAGATGGGGGCGGGAGGACTTGCGGGGGAGATTGTCTTGAGAAAACAAACAAAACTATATTTAAAAGACCAGTATATCAACAATAAGCTTAAGATAAATAAGAGTATTGAACTACAAATGCAGAGCTGTTTTTGAATGCTGTTTGCCTACCTGGTGGCCTTGGAATACTCTTCATGTCCAGGTGCTGTGTTGTCAGATTTGTCCATCACTAAATCCCATGAAGAAAAATGATTTAAATAAAAGACTGACATAATAATGCTTATTATATAAGTTTATATGTGTTCAGAACAGGACTGTTCCGTAACTGCTTTTTTTACTTTCCTAAAACATGGACTTAAAACTACTGTTATATCATGTTTACATTGGAATAAGGGAGGTGAGCCAGAATCTCGATAGCTACCTGCGCGTTCCTCAACATCTCCACCCTCATATTTGGTCTCAAACTGGTCCCCAGCTTCATCGTCTGTCGTCTCAGAATCTGAAGAGCAAGCAGAACAAGCATTTTCAGAACAACAAATGGAAGGACATTAATGAACAACTTTAAAAAGACATGTAACGTGTAGGACGGGGCAATAGTTAACAGCAGTAAAAACAATCCCTGGAACCCACATGAACATGATAGTTTACCGTGTTTGATCTCCCTGCACTAGTGGAAAAGGAAGTTTCCATAGTGGCAGCAGAAGAAGAAGAAAATGGAGAAAACACTGTTACCATAGGAACCAATAGGACTGAGTTGTTAGCGCTAAAGGTGATTATAGGTTATAGGTTTAAAGACAATGCTATGTATGGTGGCCACTGAACACAATGTTTGCGTATAGGAGAGGCTGTTCTCTCCCGTTCAGGGAAGAAATGTTGGGTTTTAAGTGTAGAGCTTGTAGAGGTTTTTCCCAGTATTAACAGTCTCGAACAGCTTTACAGACCCACAGTACACAGGATTTTTCATTGTAGGATTGAGCCCCTAAAAAAACAAGAGAGAAATGAACCAGAGGGGCCTGTAGGTAATACTAGGACCCCTCTTCCTCGATATAGAAGTACCGGTGGGTACCGAGGGAAAATGTGCATCCCAGCAGAACCCAGATGAATCCAGAACAGGGGACAGGATAGTGTAGTGCTTCGCGTGTTTGACCCTCAGCAGAAAGGTACTGGTTTCGAACCCCAATGTCCATAGACCACCTGTTGGCATCCTTTGAGAAAGATGCCTAACTCCTACCTGCTCCTTAATGACCTGCTTCTGTAAGTCTACTAAATAGTAAATACTAGATGCTTCTTTTGCAAGATGACAAGTTGAATAAAGTATCATATTGCCCAGGATAAAAACAACCATAATCGATGAAAAGAAAAGCTTGTGAATTAGTGGCGGTGAAACCCAGAATAGACCTGGTTACTGAGGAATCCATACAGCACTGTAGCCTTCACCAAGGTGCTCGTCTCTCTGTGGGAGGACCCGCAGGAAGTTAGCTACACGAAGCTGAAGATAACCAACACACTTACTCACGAGGTCTGACAAGGATAACGCCAGAGACAAAGAAGACGAGGGCAGGATATGTGAGGGTGGCAACGTCATAACAACATATCATCTGAAGAGATTAGTTGAACAGAGGACAGAAGAAAAAGCGACCGTATCGAACATGCTGACAATTATTTGTCTATACTATTTGAGGTGTGTGTGTGTGTGTGTGTGTGTGTGTGTGTGTGTGTGTTATAATTAGCTGCAATGCTCACTGGTCCCTTGTCCTAATTCATGTTGAGAGTGTTATAAGTTTAAAAGCTAAAGTCTTTGGAAATGTAACCAAAATATCAACAACATTTAGCATAAGGGGCTGAGAGTTGTTGAAGCTAAAAAATAGAAGCAGTTAAATAAATGTTAGAATACTATGTAGTGCCCCGTATACAAGCACCGTACACGTCATACCACCCCGCTTTAACCCCCAGACATGACCCAGCTAAAGACCACAGAGCTACAGTTACAAAGCTGTCCACCACACACATGTTCATTACCTTTGGCTTCTTGTTTTTCACAATTTAACTCAACTTTTAATTTTCACGACTCCCCAAGAGGCCCAGTATCACGTTCTGTATGTCGGTAACTGGATTCACTGGTAGATTTCGAGTTCTTCTCATCTCCTTTCTTTTACGTATTTATATTGATATATATTTTATTTAATTTTATAAATTTATCTAGATTTTGCATTGCCTTGCTGTACTTTTGTGTTTTATATTTATTACCTTCTTACACACGTTCTATCTTGAGCAGAGCCATTGTGACAGAAACCATTTCCATCTGGATTAATTCAATAGCATCCATTCTGAAACTGAAGTCCCATACCGAATACCACCATTGGCATAACAAAATCAGTTCAGTTGCAGTTCTTTGAAGCAAGCTCAGAGGTGGTGGTTTTATGTGTGTGTGTGTGTGTGTGTGTGTGTGTGTGTGTGTGTGTGTGTGTGTGTGTGTGCGTGCGTGCGTGCGTGCGTGCGTGTGTGTGTGGAGGAAATCCTTGGTTTAAAACCATCTATGAAACGCAAGCCAAGTTCATCAAATGGTGTTTTTGCTGGCAGAACTGAGAGCTACAGTTCTCCATCATCACTGACGTGTCTGACACTGACAGTTGTCCAGAAGATGACGCCCTTCAAACTCCTGAATGACACCGACAACAACAACGCATGTTCCCCGCCTGCAAGGCGAGTCCAACAGTTTCGGGAACGCCACATATGGATGGTAAATATTGAACAACATTTGGGCTATACCAACGGAGTCAACAATAACATGGCAAAGATGATGATCATTTGACACTTACTTGCGTCTTTTTCTTTGGTCTGTATTTCTTCATTGTGGGTATGTTCTCCACCATTGTACTCTAATGAATATTTTTGTATCTGGTCCTCCATGGAGACGGAGGGTATTTTCCCCCTACTGACGCTTACAGTTCACAGAGTCCAACTGTAGCCTACTGCCCTACAAATCAAGTCATTTGCTACCAACGGGGGGGTTTTCTTTCGTGACTTGCTGTGGACGGAATAAATGAAGCGTGCCACACGCCAAGAAACAAACCCCCCCAAAAAAAGAAAAAGGAGAGCATCCCTTTACAACACCATCAGTCCGTTGTGTAGCACTAGAAGTTGCAGGCGTGCTGATCTGTGAGGGATTCCTCTAGGAGGAGAACGGAGAGCGAGGCTACAGCATCGACAAGGTGGACAGACCACGATGATGATGATGAACACATCGCGTTGTAGGCTACAGGAGAACCCCCCCCTCCCTCCTCACAACAATAGTGTATTCCAGCTTGATATATTTTCTTCGGGGATTTTTCCACCCCCCTCCCCTCCCCCCCCTCCCCCAGTCCCAAGTGAGTATATCTCTCCTTGCGTAACGGGGCTATTCTGTGTGCAGTGGTGAGGACTGTGTGTGTGTGTGTGTGTGTGTGCGTGTGTGCGTGCGTGTGTGT
This sequence comes from Trachyrincus murrayi, assembly GCA_900323305.1. Taxonomy (NCBI): domain Eukaryota; kingdom Metazoa; phylum Chordata; class Actinopteri; order Gadiformes; family Macrouridae; genus Trachyrincus; species Trachyrincus murrayi. Next base: position 515 of record OOFB01016578.1, on the reverse strand, counting down.
GCGTGCGTGTGTGTGTGTGTGTGTGTGCGTGCGTGTGTGTGTGTGTGTGTGTGCTTGTGGGGGGGGGGGGGGGGGGGGGGGTTAGAGAATCCCTACATCCGCGGCAGGAACCCCCTCACTCCTCCGCACCGCCGTACAGTATACTCAGCATCCGAGCACATCCGAGCACACCGACCGGATAGTCATAGCAACCTGCTGCTATTTATAACAAAACCAAAAAAAAAGATGATCTAATAGTCACAATCGCTATAAAATCATCGCCACCCCGTAACCAGTTTCTGTCGTCTGGTGTAAATAAAACCCCTTATTTTGGTGTTGGTGTGATTTGAAAAGCCTATATGATATTGAAATATCATAGGGGAGGAGAACAGACACACACACACACACACACACACACACACACACACACACACACACACACACACACACACACCTCCTCCTATTCTCTCTTGCTTTTCTGCCCACGCGAAATCAATACGCTGCAAGTTCACAAAGACGTCTTCATTAAAACTACA
>OOFB01016566.1:13913-25328 GCA_900323305.1 Trachyrincus murrayi | reverse complement strand
ATGCATGGCCTTTATTTAACGTGTCACCCTGTTACGTTGCTTTCAGACCTGGCTACCATAGTAATGGGGTGTGTGTGTGTATGTGCGTGTGTGTGTGTGTGTGTGTGTGTGTGTGTGTGTGTGTGTGTGTGTGTGTGTGCGTGCGTGTGTTTGGTTTAGGATAACCTTGCTGTGTTTACACTGTGGCCCCATGTAACCTGTTCAAACGAACAAGTTTTAAATTACTCTGCGGAAGCACGTGCAATTCCCCATGGGGGGGTGCTGGGTTTTAAAGGGCTCAGTGCTATACACTGCAGACCTGCTTGATGAGTCCTGACCAGCCCCCACCTCACCCCCCCCCCAATTGAACCCACCTGGGAGAGCAGATTGCTCTCTTAGTCCTTCCCTTGGTAATGGGACAGAGTGTTTCTGTCTGTGACTCCTAACAGGGCACAGCAACAACACCTTGTTCCGTCTGTTTGGCTCATGATGAGGTAGCGGCGGTCTGAGGGGTGGGATGAAGGTTAAGGTGGGATGGAGCTGAAATTTCCGGACAGGGAATTTTTTGTTTGTCTGACGCTAAACACTACAAACTATTTGAGTATTTCAGGGGTATATTAATCAAATGGAAAAGCCAATTCCCTGCATTGATTGCCCCTTTTAAATCCATGCCATTGATGTTGAAGCTTGACAGTTAAAGAGGTTATGACGAGAAAATCAAACCACAATCACAAACAGCAAATGATGTATTCCAGCGGAAAACGTTGACCTTTCAATTCCTTATGCATATCAGAAACAAGGAAAACATTTCCAGATACGTTTTTTCTGGGTAATTCAGCCTCAGAAGCCATGCACGTCCACAAGGTTAGTCAATTGGGCTGTTCATGTGGTAGACTCCGTAGTCAGCAAATACTATAGTATAATAACGAAGAAAATCCAACCAGTCACCTTTCACTGTGCAGGCCGCTGCTATCCCCCTCAGCAAAACAAGCTTCAATTCTCCTCTGAATTCACACAAGCGCCTAATAATCTCTTCCAGTTCATTTAGGGGTCCGAGAAACCGCACAGGTGAAAGCCGTGAGTGCATTTTATCTGCTGCATCGCATTGTATGTTACCACACCACAAGATCTAATGCAATACTTTGTGCCCTGAAAGGCATCCGAAAATAAATCAATAAATGAATAAAAAAAAGAAAGGAATACTTGTGATTTGACTTGATTGCAATTACGCTGTTGTTTTTCCAGCTTCAGGGTAGAACCACACACACACACTTTTTGTACACATCCATCACGGTGACCTTTTACTGTATACTGATATCCGAGCAAGGCCCCCCCCCCCCCCAGGGAGCCCCCCCCCAGGCATGAGGTAGTGTTAAATAAATTGTTCTCACCTAAAAAAAAAAACAAGCGCCAGATAAATTTAGAGCCAACCTTTTCTTTTCAAAAAAGAGAACAAAAATAGATTGTGAATTGAGCGATTCGGAGCCCGATCCCATCCTTCAGTGTAGTGTGGCGTGTGTCACAGGCCTGTCAATCACCCTGACCCTCCACACAAAGCACAGCCAACAGACCCTTCTCACAGAGGCGTCATCGTAGGACAAACACACTAATTATGGGTCTGCTACTGCTATGTACCAGTAGTAGACGTATCTTCACGAGTTTAGTCTACTACTACTACTTATGTGCCCTGGTACATACACGTAGCAGACCCATAACTAGTTATGTGTTTGTCCTCAGACGACACCTCTGTGAAAAGGGTCTGTAGACCCGTGCCTTTTATGTTCCATTTCAACCGACGCTTCTAGCGGGACATTTTCTTTTCCTTTTTTCACTCTTTCTCTGTTAAGAGCCAGGCCACAGTGACGGTGACAGCAGTTCGATCATTCGGTGACACTTTGTTTAACCGAGCAATTAATTGCACCACTGCATCAATTCAACAGTGGAGTAAGACGATGGGATTAGACCCAGCAAGCGTGTCCACCTCAGTGATGGAGTTGTGGAGACACTTAAATCTGACGGTGAAGGTGGAGCAATTTCAAACACCTGCCAGTGAATAAGGTTCCCTTTATGTGACGTAGAGTATAGCTAAAAGGAACGTTGCCAGGACAAACCACCTGGGAAGTAAGAAGTAAAAGATGGTCTAACCTCTGCTTAAGTCTAACACACTGGAAATGAATGAAGATCATAGTGTATAGCAAAGAAATGTAAAAACACTTACTTAACTAATGTACTTGTTTAAAACTCTGAAAGGATCTATCATCGTAGGGAAACAACCTTTCTTACACTCATCACATCTGCCTTGCTGTATTTTTTAGCACTCACACTGAAATAAATATAGTAAAAATAAGATGAGATAATTTTAAGGATCGATTCTGTCATCCAAATCACCTTAACCAAGCATAGTTTCACAATCCAAAATAATAATCCCCAGAAGATAACTTGAAGTTCACTCGTCAATGCGTCCAACTAAAATAACCATCGCCCTTTAGTATTAGAATGCCAGGGAGCATCAGTATACAGTATTCTCACATTTGTATTGGTATACTAGGCCTAACTGTAATGTTTGTTTGTAGTCATAACTTTAATACTCTGTAATTAAACAACTGTAATCAATAATTATGTGCTTGTTCAAAGCCTGTACAAGCCATAACTCAGCTGGCATTTCAGCTGTCCAGTAGGCCAGACTCTAAACAGCATAATCAGATAGTCTGTGTCCTGGTTAGTATATAACGTGGGTGTTTTGGGTGGTCCAAGATGATTTAACCTGTGAAAAGCTGGCCTGAAAAAGGCCATATTTTTGAGATTGGTTCTGAGTGTGAAAATCCATTGGGCCAGACTGAATCCTATACTGGGGATATTTCTTGATACGGTCTATGGCATAACACTGAATATATTACAAATTACAAATACATTTGTCACAGTTTGTCATTAAAAAAACTATGGGGAAAAAAATAATCTCGTTCCCGGTCGCACATCACTAGCCGCGAATAGGGAGCTAACTTCAGCTTCGTAAACTCATGAGTATTAGAAAACGATTATGGCTATTGGTCGTTTAATTGGGGTCGTCAGCCATTAGGAAAACAGAATTACGCTGACCCTGGATGCACAGCAATCGAAACTCATTCCCTAGGCTAGCATTAACAAATAATCAAAGTGTAATGACCTTATTTATTCAGCTTTACACTATCTGATTCTCTTCCAAAAATCAATTTTGTTTCTTCAGGATGGAAACCATGCATCTATATAATGTACCTTTTTTTCACGTAGACAGATGCCTATGGTGTAATAATGAATGAGCTTGATAAGTGGAACTAATACAGTAGGTTGTTTTTTAATAGGTTGGGTGAAGGGTTACGCATGCAACACATAAGCAAGTGACTTTGAATTAAATGTAATTTTTAAATAAGAAAAAAGGAAAGCATAGAGATGGCGATTGTTTTTTTGTTTTTTTACAACAAGCTGTGGGCACAGTGACACAGTGCATTACATAGGTCATAGTTTACAGAGAGCACAGTGCTGTGTGTGTGTGTGTGTGTGTGTGTGTCTTCACTACAGCTCTGAACAGGTTTGCGTTCCTGCGGTGACTTGGAGAGATTGCCGCGAGTGAAGGATGTGTGAGGAGAGTAGCTCAAGCAGGGACGACGGCACAAGACAGGAAATCAATAGCTTTCAAGATGGAGAAGAAAACTACAAGCATACAAATCCAATGTCTTCCTTTCTACAAAATCCCTTTGACTATTTTATATAAGAGAGAAATAACATAGTCTAGTTAAAAGTTCAATGTATATCGATTATATATTATAATACAACTAATAGTGAAGCATGCGTATATATATATATATATATATATATATATATATACAATATACATATATATATATATATATATATATATATACTATACTACACACAGGTTGTTTTTTTTATATATATACTTCAATTACATTATTTGTTTTGTAGCAATTATGCAAAGTAGAAATTATGCAGATGTTTTGATAGGTGATATTCTAGCCGACAAGTAGCCTCCAATAGAATCAGGTGAATGAGGATGCCATGTCCTGTCACATGGTGCGGTCATAAATCAGATTCATGGTTATTTTGATTTGTTGACTAGGATTTTATTACATTTCTGACACTGTTACTGCAAAACTCTCACATGGCATGCCGGAATGCTAAAGCCATAGATGGACAATTTGCACTTAGACGAAAATAGATGACCAAAAAGGAGACGTTTCTCTCATGTGCAGTATGAATAATATATATATATATATATATATATATATATATATATATATATATATATATATATCACCTATGCTGAACAACTACTTACCTAATGCATTTCTAAAAAGCCATTTTGCTTGTTCATGCGCAGTATGCCACCGTTTAGTTTAGAATCTACATGGGCCATGCTCATCCATCACTTTATGCATTTAGTGTCAGTCCCTCTTTCAACTTTTCTATTTTCGAATGTAATCCTTGTCTGGACTCTCAGAAAGCTGACCAATCGATACAGAGCATTACGTTGAGGAACATTAACATTATGGCCGACATGCATCATTACCATCTTCTGGAGCAGAAAATGGTCCTTCCAATCTGGAAGCTAGAATCAAATTATTCTATTTCTAATCTTTTGGTTTAAACGGTACAGATGTGCTCTATAAAAATAAAGTAATTAAATCCAGAAGAAGAAGAAGGTACAGGAGGCATGGTTAATGATGGGAGAGCTTTCCCCTGATGGGACGAGATGCTTTCCTGTGCACTGCGCTTGAAAAGCAGCAAGATCCACAGTGGAAAGACCCCCCCTACACACACACACACACACACACACACACACACACACACACACACACACACACACACACACACACACACACACACACACACACACACACACACACACACACACACACACACACACACACACACACACACACACACTCACTCACTCACTCACTCACTCACTCACTCACTCACTCACTCACACTCACACACACACTCACACACACACACACACACACACACACACACACACTTTAACAAGTGTCATCATCATACAATTCTTCTATGTCCCGTTGACTTGAGGCATCCGTCTCTTCCCCTACGCTGCTCATGCTGCTTTTGAAGGCCAGGCCTCCGATGAAGGGGTACATGCTGTGGGTGTACAGGTCTCGGATGTTGTAGTACGGCAGGTCCGCCTCCTGCTGCTTTTTCTCCTGGCTCAGAGACAGCTTCTCCAGCGCCTTGTTTCTCTGGTAATATTTGGAGAACTTATTGAAGATGATGGTGATGGGCAGGGCCACCACTAGTAGACCACACACGATGCACAGCGTGGCCACTATTTTCCCCGCAAACGTCACGGGGCACGTGTCCCCGTACCCCACGGTGGTCATGGTGATGGTGGCCCACCACCAGCCCACCGGAATAGTCCCCAGGTCCGTGTCGTCGTCCTCCTTCTCTGCAAAGTAGATGAGGGCGGAGAATATGGAGATGCCCACAGAGAGGAAGAGCAGGAGCAAGCCCACCTCCTGGTAGCTGTGGCGCACCGTCGCGCCCAAGGCCCGCAGGCCGATGGAGTGGCGGGCCAGTTTGAGGATCCGGAAAACCCTCATGAGGCGCAGCACCTGCACCACCTTGCCCACGTTCTCCAGGTCCTCGTTCTCCTCAGAGTGCTCCCCGTCCGTCTCGAACGCCAGCGTGATGTAGAACGGCAGGATGGAGGCGATGTCGATGATGTTCAGCGGGTTCCCGAGGAACTTGCGCTGGGACGGCGCCACGATCAGCCGGATGATGAACTCGGCCGAGAAGCAGGCGATGCAGATGCCCTCCACCACGGCAAACGCCGGGTCCTCGATGGGCTTGTCGTTCTCGTCGGTGCGCTGGAACTCGGGCATGCTGTGGACGCACATGGCCACGATGGACGTCAGCACCACGGCGAGAGACGCCACGGCGATGACCTTGGAGGCGCACGAGTGTCCCGGGTCCTCCAGCCGCAGCCACATGTAGCTCCTGGTCTCGCCGCACCAGGCCCCCTTGAACTTGTCCAGGTCCTTGTCCAGCGCCGAGAGCTCCTCGAAGGACGAGTGACAGCTGGGCTGCTGCTGGTCGTCGCTCCGCACGTCCCACTCGCGGTCCTCGATGTACTCCTTCCGGTCCTGGTACCAGTTGCTGCAGCAGGGGCTCAGGTAGAGCTCCTGGATGCCCCAGTACTCGATCTCCTGGCTGAAGGAGTAGACGCACAGCTCCTCCATCATGTGGATGCATCCCGTGCGGTAGAAGTTGAGCACGCACAGGAACATGCGGGGGTTCCGGTCAAAGTAGTACTCGCCGTCGGCGGAGCAGTAGTCGTCACACAGCTCCAGGATGCTGAGCTCGCCCTGGCAGCACAGCAGGCGGGCCAGCCGTGTGTGCGGGAAGCGGAGCAGGGTGTCCCGCTCTACTTGGTGCCGCACTCCTCCCACGTTGAGGTGGACGCGGTCCCCCTCGCTCCCGTGCCGGTGGAGGATTTGCCCGTACCCCATGGTGCTGAGGAGACACACACGTAGGAGTAGTCGTTGTTGTTGTAGTAGTAGTAGTCATAGTAGAAGTCGTAGTAGTGAGGTAGAGAGAGAGACGGAAGATCAGTTGATAGTGTGGCTTACGGTGACAGTTGGATTAATGCAGGCCTACATAAACGTAACGTAGGACATAATGATGCTTTTGTATCACAAATAAAGGCAATACAAGCCAACTGTACTGTAAGTATCAACAGCACAAACATTGTATTGTAGGTTGAGTTAGTATTTATATTTGAGGGCATTGTTTGTGAAATACATTAGGCTTATGAAGAAAATCAATACAGCGTAGCAGAAGGAAATGCGTGTGAGGAAGCCGCTGCTGCCTCCCGGGGGCTCAAGTAGAGAATTATCACTCCACGAATCACATTACAGCGTGAGATGGATAACTTAAAAGGAAACGAGAGGCAACAAGTTGAAACTGAGCCCAACGCAATTATTTAACGCAATTATTACTATGGTCTGGTAGAGAATATAACATTTCAAGTAAAAATAAACTTAGAATGTAAGTTATGCGGATCTACTAAAAGCAATTGCCCAATGTCAACAGAGGTCCCGCGTATTTGTATCAAAGGAGTAAAGTTAAAACCTACCTTGTAACGTAGCCTTTCTTTCCATTAAAGTAACGCTTGGTGTTGTTTCCACATAAAAATTCCCGGCGCTTGTGTTTTTGGTGAAATGATGGAGGTCGGTGCAGCCCACTGCGGCTCCCTGGCTGTGACTCGGTGCAGCTGGTCTGTCTGGAGGACCACCGCGCGGTGCTTAGTTTTTATCTCCCGTCGTGAGTAGGGAGGGGCTAGGCAAGAGGAGAGGGATGTGAGAGAGAAGGGAGGGAGAGCTGGGACCTCATACTGCGGTATAAAATACATATTTCTGAATGAGAAAAATATAGGCCTAATATATTAAGATGCTCAATGTAATCCCATTGCTGGTGAATTTGGTCACTGAAAGTGGCCATAACTTATTTGATGAAAGTGTACAATCTTTCAGCATTTGCGGTGTTTATAATGAAACGATCGATAATCATTTTAAAAGACCATGTGGGCCTAAAGAAAGAAAGTGTGAAACTAAATCACGCACTTAAATAACACAAAAGAAACCAACAGGTTCTGGAAGTTCTCTCGAATATCACGGAATTGAATCATAGACTGTTTTAGTAGTTGGATGAAGGCTTAGTGGTTAATATTCACGATTTTCTAGATGGTCTCCTGAGTTACATCGCAATTCAAATATAATCATTGAGGGTGTTAGAGAAGTCATAAAAAAATTTTTTTTCAAACATAACATTATTTCTACAGAAGGAAGTACATGTAGGCCTATGCAAATTATTAACATCAACGTTATTTTCTATTCAATGCCATAACTCTTGAACCAACAATGTGGTGGAAACTTAAAATACGGATGAGGCTATATATTTTATTTCGAGATTATAATTATTATAAACTCTGTCTCTAAACCAAATCTCTTTCTTTTAACACGTTTTAGTCCAGAATAACACAGCTCAGGATAACTGGTCCACCCTGCTAAAACAATTAGTCTGATTGGCTAAATAGAGAGCACCTGTTTATGGGTTTATTTGTCAAGCCGAACAGTTTGGCTTCGTGCGCTCAGTCTTTATGAACTGCGACAACAACAGCAGGGACTAAAATACAATCGATTGTGTCCCTTTCCTGACATGGGTCCTTATTTCAGGTTTGTCATTCTTGTTTGCCGTTTCTTGACATTTGTTGACATCTAGTTAAATGTCTCATTAAAGCTCACTTTTCCATTTCAGATGCCTGATCTTATGCCTGATAATGGTTGTAACCATACAAGCACAAAGGAAACCCTCTATAAGTATGCATATGTTTTTTGCCAGTTACCCAATCGTTGTCAATACATTGGTCTATATTGGTCTTTGCTGTGGAATTCTGATCAGTTATCAATGTCTTGTTCTCTAGGTATTCAGGTAGCATGTCTGGGAAATGTAATGCGTGTGAGTGCTGGTCCGCTTGGTGATAATTTTCTGGAGGTTGCTGTTGGTTACAGTAAGTTTGGCATTTCTGCATCTATACATTCTGGAGGGAGTATATTGTCATAGCTCTGTGCATCTAAAGATGTGTCAGCGTGTGTATCTGTACCAACTACACTCTTGTGTCCTCAGATAATTCTATCATCCCCATTACCCAACGTCTGGCATCTCAATGTGGCTTCAGCCTGAAGACCTGGCCTCTGGGGCATGTCGAGCTCTTCGTTTCTCTTCAGAACTGCTTTGCTCGCAATGTGGTAATGTTGACCTTCGACGGGCTCGCTTGATTGCCATTAGTTACTAAGTGTTGGTGGTGGTCGGCTGATTTTGATAACGATAATCTGTCTCTTCTGATGTATTCTTGTAGGAAGATACAGAATTCACCACCGCCCTCAGTCTTCGAGTATATGGCAACGGTGTGGTGGAGGATGAGTTGTACCACGTAGCCGACACGTGTCAGTACCCCACATGGGCCTCCCGAGAAATCATCTGTGACCCTGAATTTATGGAGGCAAGTGAATGCAGAAGGCTCCAAGTGTGGGGGGGGGCACAGCATCAAGGCTGGGACAGTTGACATCATTGCGGAGTAGAGCGATGTTGATGGATCGGCACTTCTCTAGAATGGCTTTTCTCTTTGTAGGTGTCGGTGAAGAGGGCGCTTCGTGATGATTCCCCGCCTATTCCCTTCTCCGTTCTGCCTGGACCGAGGAGCCAGGGGCACAGCAAGTTGCCTGACCCTCGGCGCGCTGCTGAAGCCATGGTTGGCCGCTATATGATCTGTTTTTGGCTGTGAAATGTCTTATTTTTTAATTAGTTTGACTGATGTGTCTTGATATGTGCTCCCCAGGACCTGCCTAGCAACGCGTTCCAAATTAAAGCGGTGGTGTTCTTCAGCCCTGACCAACGGCCCATGACTGTGACCCAGGCCCTGGGAAGAGGCTATGGGGTTACCAACAGTCCTACACGCCTGGTTCTGCGAGGTTCTCCGACTGCACCGGACGCCTACTCTCAAGAAGTAAGCAGAGCTTGATTCCTTGGTTTGAAATGGGATGTATCAAACTGTTTGTTATGACACAGGGGTGTTGCTCTTTACCTCTTTAGTTGGGCGATGAGTGACAAACATTACTGGCTATTGTTTCAGTCTAGGTGGTTAAATGGGATAACTTTAATGTAACTATTAATCTACATTAACTACTTGACTTACTAAAAGGCCTACCCCGTCGACCCAAATACTAAAGGGTTTCACAGATGTATGGCAAGTTATACTTTAGTCATTCTGCACTCTTAACTCACATTGCGATTGGTCAAATCAAAGGCCCATCTCAAAATATCAATGACCGTAATTGGAAATGACTAAAATCCACGTGTTGCTCTTGGCTTTCTTTAGGTGGCCGGGGTTCCTATGACCATCCTTAAAACATCAACCATCTTTGAGAAGAAGTGGATATCCTCTCAGATTGACACTGCTGTCGCCTGTCCCACAGGTCAGTGGTGCTATGTGATGGTCCGTGGGACTTCTGCTCTGATGCGTCATTGAAAGGTGTTGTAGGTAAGATTTGAGGGTTGTAAAGAGAGCAGGAAAGGGGGCAAAATTTGTAAACAAAAAACTATGTGCATTTCACACAACTGTGATTGACAGGCAAGATGGATTCCCTGATGAACTGCAGAAAAGATTTGTGACCCTGATTAGTCAGAAATGAGTCGGGAGCGGTTTCGAATCTAAATGGTCTCTTACAGAGGCAGGCGCGGTCAACTCTAAACAGATACTAACACAGCGCATTTCACTCACCAATAGCTGACAGATGGCTATTCCATTTCTAACAAATTACACTCAAATAATGCTTAAATCTTTCATACAGAACCTTTTAATATTACCTGGGGTTTCTGTGCAGGTGGCTCTTCCGTCATGGACGACACGATCTCCTGGTTTATGCCCTGGCACATTGACCCACTCATTTCCGCTGACAAGTTCAAGCTGTTGGAGGTGCACATGGGCGTTAATGGCCAGAGGCTGGATGCTGACGAGATGGCTGCCAGGAAGTACACTCTAAACATCAATGATGTGCACATCGTCGTCAAAATACCTGTGGGGGCGGTCGGTGGCTACTTGAAGGTACGGTTGTGACTCTTTTTAGAACCTGCAACACTTTGGAACTGAACTCAGGCTGCATGTCATTTTAGCCCAATTTGAATGTCTTTCACAGGCAGATGTAATGCATTCATTCCACCCTTCAGGGTTAGTTTAAGACAATTACAACTATATGCATACTGTGACACATTGACTTGAGCTTGTGACCTTGACAAATCCCTCTCGCAGAGCACCGTTAAGGACAATGACTACTACACGTCATACACGATTGCGCCGATGCTGGAGTTGCTGTGGGCAGAGGACGACAATGGCGAGGAGACGAGATATAAGGTCCTCTTTTCGATCACAACGCCACTGGTACCCATGCGCCCACATCTCATCGACTGTGAGTCTTCTTGCATCTGCGGCTTTGGGTGGCACGGTGGTTAGCACTGCTGCCACACAGCAAGAAGGGTCTTGGGTTCAAACCCCTTTCTGTGGAGTTTGTATGTTCTCCCAGTGTTCATGTGGGTTTCCTCCCACACCACATGTTATTAAGCATGCAAGTAAATACTCCTGCCCTGACCATAACCAAGGCAAGGGCACTACAAGGGTGCTACCCTTGTGGCAGGTAGCTCACTGCTCCTAGCATAGGATGGGTTAAATGCAGAGAATGTAATTTCTCCATCGATTTAATAAAATATGTGTGTGCTGCGTGTTGAGAAATGGCAGCTGTCCCTGTACATCCCCCCCCCCCCCCCCCCCCCCCCCCCCCCTCCCCTCCCCCCCCCCCCCCCCGCGATCCG
>OOFB01016531.1:36514-48350 GCA_900323305.1 Trachyrincus murrayi | reverse complement strand
AGCGTAGATCAATTGTTTATTTTCTATTGTGTTGAATGCTAAGTTAGAGGTAAAATAGAGAGAGAGAGAGAGAGAGAGAGAGAGAGAGAGAGAGAGAGAGAGAGGTTTAGTAGAACCCCATGCACCAAGGTCTAGAACCCCATGCACCAAGGTCTAGAACCCCATGCACCAAGGTTTAGAACCCCATGCACCAAGGTTTAGAACCCAATGAACCAAGGTTTAGAACCCCATGCTCCAAGGTTTAGAACCCAATGAACCAAGGTTTAGAACCCCATGCTCCAAGGTTTAGAACCCAATGAACCAAGGTTTAGAACCCCATGCTCCAAGGTTTTGACCTCAGTCTTTAAGTTGCAGAGGATATTGAGACAGTTCCAACACAACACGATTTAGAATAATTATTCCTGACGTTTATCATTTAATGAAGCACTTTGATTTATTAAAATGTGCCCCAAGTCACCACAACCATAATTCAATAAAATGACTGAGGCTAATGAGTGAGGAAATCTCAAGTGTGTGCATGTACATGTGGGCGTGTGTGTGTGTGTGTGTGTGTGTGTGTGTGTGTGTGTGTGTGTGTGCGTGTGTCTGCAACATTGATTCCCAGTAAAGGATAATTGGGTTTTGTGTGTTGTACACACAAAACCCACTATGGTGTGAGTGTGTGATTATAATTAAGACTGTGTGTGTGTGTGTGTGTGTGTGTGTGTGTGTGTGTGTTTTGTTTCCCTCTAGACTGGCCTGAGACATGTGGAAAACCTGCCATCCCCCCTACTGTGAACGCCCGCATCGTTAACGGAGAACAAGCCATGGCCAACTCCTGGCCCTGGCAGGTGTCCATGCAGGTACACTGAGATTACACTCTCTCTACCTCTCTCTCTCTACCTGTACCTCTCTCTCTCTACCTGTACCTCTCTCTACCTCTCTCTCTCTACCTCTACGTCTCTCTTCCTCTACCTCTCTACCTCCCTCTCTCTACCTCTCTCTACCTCTACCTCTCTCTCCCTCTCGCTACCTCTCTCTACCTCTCTCTCTCTCTCTCTACCTCACTACCGCTCTACCTCTCTCTCTACCTCTACATCTCTCTTTACTTCTCTCTTCCTCTCTCACTCTACATCTCTGTCTCTCCATATCCCTGCCTCTCTCTCTTTCTCTCCAGCTCTTTATCTGTGTGTGTGTGTGTGTGTGTGTTTACAGGTGTGGCCGGCGAATCGTCCTACTCCGATATTCTCTCACACCTGCGGTGGCACACTTATCCATAAGAATTGGGTGCTCACTGCAGCCCATTGCTTTATAAAGTAAGGCTTCCGTCCAGAACATTCAAACACAGCTAGCTTTATCAACACTTTGCAATTTGAACATTTCCAAAATATATCAAAGCCATTTTTTTCTTCAAAAGCAAAACAAAACAGCAGCTCTGCTGGGAATGTATTTTCTCTGCTGTGATACTAAGGAGTGTGGACCAATTCTCATGTGTGTATTGTTTCGTGGTGTATGTTTCTATTGAGCCACAATCACTCATGAAGACCATTTGCCTCATCTTGAGAGCCAGCTGTTAGGGTTATGTTGGCACCCTTTGGTTTTAATTAAGACCTGCCATGGCTCCAAGATCTATGCCCTCTACAGCTATTTCTATTCATCCTTCCACCACTCTCATCAGGCTTGCAAGAAAAGACACCATGCTTGAGATTGGAATTGCCAGTATTGAAATACATATTTTACAATTTCAAGAGCATGTTCCATAGATAATAACAATATCCTCTCTCACACACACACACACACACACACACACACACACACACACCAGCTTTTGTGCTAAGTCTATCAGACTGTTAGGGGTGGCTCCATCCACGAGTCCTCTAAGCGGATCTCCCTACGCGGTTAGTGTTCAGCTTGACGCTGCAGTCATCACCCCACCTTCCTGTCTGTCTCCACTGCCCTGTGTATCGAGGCACGGCACAACAACAACAACAACAACAACAACAACAACAACACGTGTTTTATCGCAAACACCGTTTACGATAAAACTGTAAATACCGTTTACAATAAACCGTAAACGACACTGTTTTACCGTAACCGTAGACACACCGTCTTCCCTGTCCTGTCCGTAAACAAAGAAAAGAAAGCGACGTCTCTGTTACTAACACAGCCGTCACGCCCATCCATAAATGCAGTCATCACCCTTTGTAGCTATGCCGACGAGCTGCAGCGCTGGCGTATGTGTCTGGGCAAACACAACCTGACCTACGCGGAGCCCGGCGAGCGGTGCTTCGGCGTGTCGGGAATCTTCCGCCACGAGCGCTTCCAGTACCCCACGGTGCCCACGGTGGAGTACGACATCGCCCTGGTGCGGCTGACCGGCGCGGCGGCGGAGAGCCGGGAGGTGTCGTACGCCTGCCTGCCCAGCCCGGAGGAGGTCCTGCAGGGGGGGAAGAAGTGCTACGCCACGGGCTGGGGAGTTGAAACCGGTACGGTTTGACCATGTCGATGATTCATGCAGAAGAAGTGTGTACACAGTACCAATCAATCCTGTACTCATCCAGGTCACTTATACGATACATACGATACCAGTACTGTGCTGGTGCAGTACTCATACAGGTCACATATACTATACATAGTACAAGTAGTACAGTACAAGTACTATACATACGAGTACTCGTACAGTGCCAATACTGTACTCATACAGTACATATGCTGTACACATGCACTGCACATATACAGCACACGTACCATACACATACAGTTGACTTACACTGTACACATACATGCTTTCGTGGAATACTTCACTGGCCCTACACGCCCCCTGCTGGCTCAACCGTGCAACTACATGGCTCCACAGTTTCAGTTCCCCAATGTGAATGAGTGGCAACCAATCCACCATCTCCCATGTTTAAAAAACTGATAAGGTATGAAATTCAGTTTTAAAACAGGAAGTGGCAAGTTATAAACACAGATACAATTATGTCAAACAGATACAAACAGAAAAACACAAAACGAAGCTCAGGCATACAATGATACAAATAAATATCATAAATAAGCCAATCACCGAAAGCAAGGAAGAAAACTTTTTTTTATAACCCCAACTGAATGAGCCAACTTTATACTTAATGTGTTTATGTGTTTCTGTGGGAACCAGCGAACTCCATGCAACCCGAGGTAGCGGAGGCGCTCAACCAGGTGGCTCTGCCCGTGGTGCCCTACGCCACCTGCAAGAGGGCCGACTACTGGTGGTTCCAGGTGAAGACCTCCATGATCTGCTGTGGATACATCCTGCCTGAAGAACTCAAGTCCGTGTGCCAGGTGAGATACACCCACGCAGGCCAGTCCACAGTGAGCCAATCACATGAAATCCAAACCCACAATATTGCTATTGACCAAAGCTTTTCTCTTGATGATCTGTAAAATCAGGAAGTGATTCTACAACACATGTGCACATGCGCATTTATTTATATCAACATCTACCGCCAAAAGGGTAGTCTGACGTCACGAGAGAGGCGTCAAATCTGTCCCCACCTTTTTCATGATGTCATCGTGTTTTGGTGTTTGGTGTCAGGGGGATTCGGGCGGTCCTCTGGTGTGCCAGGACACCCCCGGCAGCCCCTGGGAGGTGCACGGCATCACCAGCTTCGGCCCCATCGGCTGCATCATGGACAAGAAGCCTTCTGTGTTCACCCGCTCCTCTGCCTACATCCCCTGGATCCACAACGTCATCCGCAGGGACATATACCACACACACAGTACGGCTTCACCCTCCTCTCGTGCCGTGCCGTTCGCTGTCACTACACACTGTATCAGTGGTTCCCAACCGTGGCTATTTTTTTAGGTCTGCACACTTTTGCGAGCCAAACATCTTAACATTTTGGTGCATCTTGCTTCTACACACACACATTGTTTTAACCCAATGCACACCTGCCTGCGGTATCAATGTCCCGGTGACTGTATGTGCACAAAGTGATTAGTAGTAGTTTACTCGTGGCTATGAATCATCAGGCAGCCTTGTATCTACAGGTGGGGCCCTGACCCCAAGCATGAGAAACACTGCAGGTTTTAGTATGACGGTCGAGTTTGGTTACATTACATTGAGTCATTTGGCTGAGAATAAGATCAAAGCATGCAATCAAAATTGGAGTAGATAAAAAAAAAAGTGCTGTGCGACCTAGTTTCTAAAAAACCCAACTGGATAGTAGCTATCAGAATGCAGTGAAAAACAGTTACATCAGAGATATATCATTTCTCAACAACGGTACTGTTTGTGCTACGGAGCTACAGTGTTTGTGCTCCTACTCTCCCTCTGTCTCCTGTCTCCTCTTGTTGTGTAGCCTCTGGCTGTGGCGGGCCCAGGCTCCTGACGGGCCCTACCGGGGGTAACCTGTCCTCCATGGGCTTCCCCGGCAGCTACAGCAACCAGGCCAGCTGCGAGTGGACCATCACCGCCCCCGCCGGCCAGCTGGTCCACCTCCACTTCCACCAGCTGTCCCTGGAGGAGAGCACACTCTGCATCAGCGACAAGCTCTCCATCACAGACCGTCTGGGCAGCCTAGGTACAGTAGCACAGCCTGGGTACAGTAGCACAGCCTAGGTACAGTAGCATAGCCTGGGTACAGTAGCACAGCCTGGGTACAGTAGCACAGCCTAGGTACAGTAGCACAGCCTGGGTGCCTGGGTACAGTAGCACAGCCTAGGTACAGTAGCACAGCCTGGGTACAGTAGCACAGCCTAGGTACAGTAGCTAGCACAGCCTAGGTACAGTAGCACAGCCTAGGTACAGTAGCACATCCTGGGTACAGTACATTGGCTGGGGTACAGTAGCACACACAGCCTAGGTACAGTAGCATAGCGGGTACAGTAGCACAGCCTAGGTACAGTAGCACAGCCTAGGCACAGTAGCATAGCCCGGGTACAGTAGCATAGTCCAGGTACAGTAGCTAGGCCTAGGTACAGTAGCACAGCCTATCAATGTAGGGCTGGCACATGGCCAAACATGTGCTTGGCCACCCCTGCTGAATGTGACACATAAATACTTATATTTATTTGGTGTACAGTATATTCTCCACACCGCTCTGCAAATGCTGGGTGTTGTGGTCCGGTGAGGCCCCCCTCTCTGTACCACCCGTGCTAAATGAGTCTGGACCCACCACTGGTACCACCTCCCGCTCTCCTCTCAGGAACCTTCTGCAGCCACACAGCTCCTCATGATCTGGTGAGCCACGGGGAGGTGCTCCACATCGCCTTCTCCTCCAACGCCCGCGTGGTGGACACCGGCTTCCTGGCCTCCTGGAGCCCCGTGGACCCCTCCCAGGGTGAGACCATAGAAGAAGAAATTAACATGCAACACAGGAGTAGCTAAAACCATGCATGTTTGAAAAATAATAGTAATAAAAGTTATTTTTCAAACATGCATGGCTGCCAAATAACCCTATTTCATTTTTCCCCACTTTTTTGTTGTATTCCTCTAACTCTATTGACCCCGACACACACACACACACACACACACACACGAATAACAACAACACCCCAACATACGCTTTTCCCCCACACTGACCTGAGTTCAACCCTCCGGTCCTCCACAGCTCCCTGTGGAGGGAAGTTCAGCAGCACCCAGGGGGAGATGACCTCCCCCGGCTGGCCCAGCGACTACCCCGGCCAGGCCGTCTGCACCTGGAGCATCACCATCCCCTCCGCCACCGCCATACACCTGGCCTTCACACACTTTGAGGTCCAGGCCGTCAACATCCTCGGCAAGTGTGTGGACTACGTGGAAATCTTCGACGGGCACACCATGGCCTCAAAAGGTTTGTAGTGGAGACCAGTCTGGATGAAGATGAAGGGGAGGGCTAGACTGTCCTGACCTGTGTAGGACATCCTAGAGCAAGATGCCCTCACCCCCTAATGACATGTATCTGAACTCACCGTAAGTCGCTTTGGATAAAAGCATCTGCTAAATGACTAAATTGTAAAATTGTAAACAGTCGATGTTCTTGCACAGTTTATTTGGCTTATAAGACTGATTTTATCCGTGGTTATATTTTTCATCGTTGCCATGGCACTAATGGATCTTTTTTCTCATTGTTTTGTGTTGTGAAGGTAAGTTCTGTGGGTTTGTCCCGCCCCCGAAGGTCACCATCACCGGCAACACAGCAATTATCCGGTTCCTTAGCAACGGAGACAATCAGCAGAGTGGCTTCCGTGGTTACTGGACCACCGACGCCAGCGTGGTCCCCACTTTGCCTCCTCCGCCCGTCAACCCATGGGACAACATCACCATCAGTGAGTCATCATTCCCTCAGTCTGGATGCTAACCTAGCTATAGCGCCTAGCCTAGAGTACCTAGCCTATAGCACCTAGCTTATCGCATGCAGCCTATAGCACCTAGCCTTTAGCACCTAGCCTATTGCACGTAGCCTATAGCACTAGCCTTTAGCACCTAGCCTATCGCATGTAGCATATAATGCCACCGAGTGCTAAATAAATGGGAGCACTAGCCTGCAGCGCACCAGTGATTGTAGCTGTTGTTGCTACTTCCAGCCTGGCCGGAGGAGTGTGGCAGCCCGGCGGTGACCCCCAGCAACGCCACCCTCAGGGTGGTCAACGGGGTGGAGGCAGTGCCCCACTCCTGGCCCTGGCAGGTCTCCATGCAGGTAACCCTTAAGTCCCTTTCACACATGCAGTCTATCACAGAAATGTTCCGGAACATTTCCTGCGTGGGGTCATGTGTGAATGGGAACCGGGATCGAAATCCCGGGAAAATCTGTACCACAAATTTCCCACCTCAAGACCTAGTGACAATTCCGGAACACAGCCATATGGGTTGTGGAATGACAGCAGTATGAAAGCAGTAACATTGCAGGGAGAGGCACGTAAAGGGTTACGTCGGTCTGATGTAAGACGATGTCACGTGGAGCGAACGAACCAATCACAAGACTCCGCTCATGACGTATTTTAATCCGTGACTGTTTGTCTTAAGGCGATGTTTTTCGGGTGATTCGATAACAATATCAATATGACTTCTTTTGTTTGCAAACAAGCTCCTTTTTTCAAGAATGGCTGGAAACTGGACAGATTCAGAAATAAGGGCGCAGAGGATCTCCTTCTGTTCAGTTTTATGGCGGATGGCATTCACAAGTGTTGCATTACCGCCATCTGCTGGACTGTCCCTTGGCCCATCTATTCCGGCATTGCTATGCCATGTGTGAAAGGGCGCAAGATGGAAATGGTCCAGAATGTAGCTGCATGTGTGAATAGTGAAAATCACTAGCGGTGCCTGAAAGGTCAAATAATGACACTTTATATTCTCTCTACCTCTCTCTCTCCATCTCCGGTACAGTCAGTTGATCTGATTGGCTTGATTGATGGTTTGTCTCTTTGTGGTCGTGCCATATGTGCCCTCTCCCTCTCTCCCTCTCTCCCTCTCTCCGTCTCTCCCTTGCTGCCTCTCTCCCTCCCCCTTTATCTCTCCTCAGTCCTGCTCTATCTCTCAGCACCTTCTCTCCTCCATACTGCCCACTACTGCCTCTCTTCCCTCTCTCTGATCTGTCTCAATCTCTCTCTCTCTCTTCCCTCTCATCTCTCTCTCTCTCTCTCTGTCTCTCTCGCTCTCTCCCTCTCTCGCTCTCTCTTTCTTTGTACTTTTGCATGTGTATGTATTTAATTACTAGCATTGTGACTAATGAGCAGAGAGAATGAGCGAGAGACAGGGGAATGGTAGAGAGAGAGAGAGAGACCTTTGTTGTGCTCTCTCTACCTGCCAGGCTCGTCCTATAGCTGCCATTCCCTACATGCACAGCTGTGGAGGCTCCCTGATCCACCAGGAGTGGATCCTCACCGCGGCTCACTGCTTCATGATGCAAGTAGCAGACACACACACACACACACACACACACACACACACACAAACACACACAAACACATGACTCAAACGCACACGTGTATGCATGCAGGTACAAATACTCATAACACTCATAAACACACACACACTCGTACATACACGAGCGCACCCAAGCACACACATGCACATGCGTTTGCACACACATAAATATGCATGCACTGACACACACACACACACACACACACACAGCAATGCACATGCAATATTTCCTCACACAAAACACTACCATATACACACAATGGCTACTAACTGGCTCCTCTAACCCCCCTCCTACGCCCCGCCCCCTTCAGGAGGCTGGACAACCCAGCGATCTGGCGCATGTGTCTGGGCAAGCACCACATGAACTCCTCCAGGGACGTGCCCTCGGCGGAGGCCTGCTACCAGGTGGACGGCATCGTGAGCCACCAGGGCTTCGTCTACCAGCAGGACCGCTCCGACATCAGCAACGACGTGGCGCTGGTGCACCTGGCAAGGCCCGTCAACATGACCCGGGAGATCAGCCCCGTGTGCATGCCCGCGCCCGGGGCCGTGCTGGCCGCCGGGACCCCCTGCTACGTCACCGGCTGGGGCGATGAGAAAGGTAGGCGTAGGCGTAGGTGTCATCGCTGGGGACATGTTCTCCGCCACTTTTTGAAATGGCCGATTTTGTCCCCCCGTCACTTTTTAAAAGCACACTTTGTTAATGTCCTGAAGGATAGCTGAGAAATGTGAACTAACAAATGAGAAGGCTTTGAGAAAGGTTTATTTGCATGTAAAATCCCCCCTAGCCTACTGATTCTAAAATGGGGTGGTGGTAGTCTAGTGGGTAAGGAACAGTGCTTCCAGACGGAGCACCGGAGAGTCATGAGTTCGATCCCCGGGTCTGCCACCATTGTACCCCTGAGCAAGGTACTTAACCCTGAGTTGCTCCAGGGGAATGTCCCTGAAATAGTTAAGTACTTGTAAGTCGCTTTGGATAAAAGCGTCTGCTAAATGCCCTAAATGTAAATGTAAAATGACCCAAAAATGTGCCCTTTGATGCGGCATAGGTATCTACTCATAGATACCAATCCCCCCATTACATTGCCTAACGTAAAGTTGTGGGTGAATGATGCTTTACACAGCGGTGTAGCAGCGAGTGAGTGTTGATGCTGCAGGAGCACTCGGCTTTAAGATAAGATACGGTAACACTGGTAACTGTAAAGAATGGGACTGGTGCAGTTCTGACACAACGTCCATAAACCCTAACCCTAACCCCACAACTAAGTGTCATAATAATACCGGTCACGTTTGTTAAAGGTTCCCCAGAGGTA
The DNA here is from genome assembly GCA_900323305.1 of Trachyrincus murrayi. Classification (NCBI taxonomy): domain Eukaryota; kingdom Metazoa; phylum Chordata; class Actinopteri; order Gadiformes; family Macrouridae; genus Trachyrincus; species Trachyrincus murrayi. The sequence goes on along the minus strand of OOFB01016531.1, from coordinate 39,176 downwards.
GGATGTGTGTTAACGTGTGGGATAGCAAGATTCTCACGCGGCTAGGGAGTTCACCCCCTTAAGCTGCGTTCACTTGACACCCCACTCCGTTGTGTTCCAACGCGTTGGAGGGTACTCGCTTCGAAGGTGAAATTACGACCCCCTAGCCTACATGTCAGCGCCTCACCCCTGTCTCTTTGGATGTCATTGAGCCACTTCATAGCTGTACATATTTTACGTATATGCGTACATTTCTCTATATGCACACTTTATTTACACACGCAAATGTTTTCTTTATTCTCTGTGTACTGTTTGTGTTGTTGTTGTTTTTTTTTACTTAAATGTATTCTATTCTCTTTCTTCTATTATCTTGAACAGAGCAGTCGTAACGGCAACAATTCCCCCCCCCCCACCCGGGATCAATAAGGTCGTCTTAATCTGACGGAATCTGAATCTGAAAGCCATCTCCTAGCCGACTGAACTAAACCAACTCCTCGTCCTCCTCCAGGGAACCTGTTCCCCAAGGTGTCGGAGCAGCTGAACCAGGCTGCCCTCCCCGTGGTGGACTTCGGGACCTGCAGTAAACCTGCCTACTGGTGGGACGTGCTGCGGCCCTCCATGATCTGCGCCGGCTATGAATCCCCCGACGAGCTCAAATCAGCCTGTCAGGTGAACTAGCCAGCAAGCTATGCTAGCCGGCAAGCCGCGCTAGCCGGCAAGCCATGCTAGCCGGCAAGGTACGCTAGCCAGCAAGCCACGCTAGCCAGTAAGCCACGCTAGCCAGCAAGCTACGAGACGTACGGGCGAATGTCTGAATGCAGCATGGTCCAGAGGACGGTACGCTACATTCAGCGGGGAACAGACTTGTTATAAGTTACAGCTTCTACGTCCAATACCCGCTGTAGGTACGCCGTGGGTCTCTTCACCGGTGCTTGCGTTCGTGGTTCTGTGCTAAAAGTCACTAATTCAGTGACTTCCGGTGATCTTTATAATGTGATGCTGTGTTGTGCAAATGCACGTCCATTGTGCAAAACCTCCTCGACTAGTCTATCATGAATGGACCCGGGAAACGTAGCAGGAAGGACGGCGCTGGCCATCCGTAGCCCTGGCATGGAGTACATGTACATAGTTGGAGGGGTGCTCGTAACCCTGTGGTTCTCTACGTGATTTAGAGAACCACTGTGGGGATTTGACGCAGTATAATTTGGCCTTTAGTGCCTTCAGTAGTTGAGGTGTTCTCTAATGACATGACTATGATCCACTGATTATTATTTGAAAGGGTTCCCTTTGTCGACATAGTATTATATAAATGGTTATGGCATCTCAAGACTGGGTCTTATGTAACAGAAGCAAAACAGCTTCTATTTGTTCTGGATCAATCAGCCGTGATTGAAAATGGCTTCGGCTGTGTTTTGCGGTCATAATTACGAGAAGAGAGACGGATCCGCATGTTGGTCATGAACAATGGGGTCGAATTCCACGTTTGGACCTGTCCCAACTCCGACTGGGTACTGGCTACTTCATTTTACAAATGGGAAATAATAATAATAATAATAATACACTTTCGTGCAGACATTGAGAGATAATTTGAAAACATCCTAATCTTTCTTTCTATCTCTCCCAGGGTGACTCCGGGGGTCCGTTCGTCTGTAAGAGCACCGGGGCCACCACATCGAGCTGGGAGGTCCATGGGATCGTCAGCTTCGGGGCCCAGGGCTGCATCAAGGACAAGAAGCCGTCGGTCTTCACCCGTGTCTCGGCCTTCAGCGGCTGGATCGAGGACAGCATCAGGAAGTTCATGTATGAGAGAGCCTAGACCTCCGATCACTAATGTCAGCCTTTTAAAATATGGTATCGCTGGGGTTTCTCACTGTTAACGCCTGTACCCTATGTGCCTGTAGTGGAAATGGACGAGTCATTCAGAGTGTTTGTCTCTGTCAGCGAAATAATAGCGCATGTATCTTAACGATGGACATCTTAATATAGACGTTTGGGGAGTTTTTATTGGTTGTTGGTTAACGTTATGCGTTCCTTCACAAATAAGGACTGATTCTTCGACCTTGTGCAATAGGGCCATGCTAAGAACAGTTGTGAACACTGAATAATGAAATAGCACAGCTTTTACTCATTTCAATTCACAGTACCACAGAATGAAACAGTATCTAATTTAAGTGGAACAATTTTTATGTAATAAATAAAGAGGATGCAAGGTTCTGCCACATATGCAAATGTAATGGAAATGACAACGTCAACATTAAAGCTGCCTTAAAAGGATTGGTCATGTCAAAATGTGTCTTTAGTTATGAAGAGTTTGTAAGTGACTCTTAGTTTTGACTCCTACTCTACTCTTGCTGTGAGACTGATACTACTTACACAACAATTTTCTACTGGCTAACTTCCTTTCTCTCCGTTGGTCCTGCTCCAACACAAATGAATGCCACAGACTCAAAAGTTTTGGGATTTAACCCCAACGGTCACATGACCAGCCACATCAGCCAATGAGAGAGCCCGGCTCAGATTTCATCCCAGGAGGAGAGGGAGAGAGAGAGAGAGAGAGGGGTGGGAGGAACAGGGAGGAGGGAGAGAAAGCCTGCCACTAATGTGTGTCTGTGGTTTGGTGAAGCACACAAACCTTTCTGAGAAGACCGGCTTATTCTCCTCCACTTGGAATTATCTGCTTTGG
>OOFB01016531.1:14158-25717 GCA_900323305.1 Trachyrincus murrayi | reverse complement strand
TGCCACATGCCATCTACAGTGGCTTTCAGGGCTTCTCCCACAGCAGGACACAGGCAGATGATGGTTAAACCGGTTTATTGTAAAGTTTGAGATAGTTTGAACAGGCAGAGCAGGTGGTACGTGCTGACACGCTAGCGCTCCCCCTTGAGTGTGTGTGGTGGTGGCTGGTTTAACCTGTGGGCCTTGATTGGCCAATGCCCCACAGGTGTGCAAACAGTATGAAATGACTACATTTAAATGTAATGTCAATGTAATCATTACTTTTTTTTTATCATTTGAAGTCATGCATTTTCCGTGGATTTTCTTGTTATAACCCTTGTGTGTGTGTGTGTGTGTGTGTGTGTGTGCGCGTGTGTGTGTGTGTGTGTGCGTGCATGTGTGTGTGTGTGTCTACAGAATGTGGCGAGGATGGCTCCTGGGGAGACCTGAGGGCCGTGTTGAAGCGGCTGCCGGACGTCCACCACCGCCTGCTGAGCTACGTCTGCCGCTTCTTGATGGAGGTGGAGCGCCAGCACCAGCACAACCGCATGACCGCCCTCAACCTGGCCACGGTGTTCGGACCTAGCGTCTTCCAGTCAGTGCTACTCACCTGCGCACACTCAACACACTGAACCGTACCATACTCTGCTGTACTCTACTGTAGTCTATACTCGGGCTTCCCGCGGATCCTTAAGAAGTCTTGAAAGGCATTGAATTCATTCATCTAATAATAATAATAATAATAAATTGGTATTAAAATGTCTTAAATCAATCTTTCAAAAGTCTTCAAAGATCTCTATCTCTATCTCTATCATCTATTTTTTTAAGTAGTTTACCGAATGCCTCTCGCATCAACATCACACAGATCAGGATAGCGGAACCAACAACGCTCATATCGGTTTCAACATTTTATGTAGATCATCTAACCTTTTCACTCAAGTCATGTTGGTCTTAAATTGATCTAAATCTAACTTGCCTTAAGCTGTAGGCTCTACTGCTGGCTCTACTCTACTATGCTCTAGACTCTATCCTACTCAAATCTGCTGCTACTCGACTCGACTACTACTACGATTACTTTTACTCTACTACTACTGCTACGCTTTATTCTACATCTAATCTGCTATGCTACTTTCCTTTACTTCTACTTCTGTACTCTGTCTACTCTACTACTGCTACCACTTCAACTGCTACTGCTATACTGCTACTATACTTATTTACTCAAGGTCTAATCTACTGTACTCTACTTTAGTTTACTTCTACTCTACTGTACTCTATCTACTCTACTACTACTACTACTACTACTACTACTACTACTGCTTCTCTTATGCTCCTTTTAGTCTAGGTCTAATCTACTCTGTTGTTCTCTGCTCTGCCTCTACTGTGCTCCCTCACCACTACTCTACACCAGTGGTTCCCATTAGTCATTAAGTCAAAATCAATCAAGTCAATTATTTACCAATATAGCAGTAATCAACAATGCCGTCATGTACTGTTAAAAACATTGAGCGAACAAAAAGCTGCAACAATTGGGGCTAAACTCGATGAAATGGTAAGCCATTGTGTTTGTGATATCACTGGGTTACATTTCATATATAATTAAGTGTATAATTAAGACCTAGGCGATGGAAAGTCAATCATCACATCGTAATGAAAGCTGGCACAGTACAGTCCATAGACCCTGGTCCAACACATTTATAGCTTCCATGAATCCATAATTTATTACCCTGCTATACTACAGTCATCCGTAGTGAATGCATGAACGTATCAATGATCTCCATTTTTATTGTCTGTGAGTGCACGCTCCCACGGTGTGTGTGAATTATACCAGAGCCATCAAAGACGGCCAAAGGCCTCCATTGACAGGATACAGTTTCCATTCACTTACTCTGTCTTCAGAATAATAAACATTCTAGACGTAGGTCCTGGCTTCGAACCCCAATGTCTGCAGCCTACCTGTAGGCATCCATGAGCAAGGCACCCTAACCCCTACCTGCTCCTTCATGACATGAATCTGAGTTCACTGTAAGTCGCTTTGGATTGAAGTGTAGCATTTTGAGACCAATTCTTCGGGGCCAAAACTCACCCTATTGCACCCGCCTCTTGCACCCCTATGAGACAACCACATTTTTAGACCAATGCAATACAAGTTTCAGGGCTACAACTCGCCCTATGTCTCCCTGCGGTCTGTCTGCTCCCCGCTGGTCTCTTCCATTAATAATCACAGTGAGCCGGACCTGGTGAATCGACCGCTGTGACGGGCTCAGGTTTCCGTTGATGGGTTAGTAAGAAGCTATATTAGGTAGCACCTCTAGCCCTGTACATCATGTCCCTGTAAGTAAGTCAAGTATGTGTGTGCGTTATATAATAATGTTTACCGTTTGGATCCGTGTTCTCGTCTGCATTTGACACAGCTGTCGGTCAGTCGGTTGGCAGTCGGTGTTATGGGGACGGCTATCACGGATCACTGTTGCCCTGGCCAGATGGTAGCGGGATCACATTCTGTGTAATTTCAACTCACGATTCATCGAAACGGTGCATTTATCAATGCATTAAAAAGGAAACCTTTTTTTCTGTAAAACATGAACAACAACAAATACAAACCAAAATTCAGAGAACGTTGGGGACATTGTTTTTAATCAGTTGCTTAACAATAGTGGAAGTTCTTATTTTCCCATTCTTCCGACACTTCAGATCTAATTTCTCGTTTTTATCCATGTTTCTCCTCTGCAGCGTGTCCCCTGGGTTTGAGGCCATGAAAGAGCAGAACATCTGTAATAAAATCATGGCCAAACTCATCCAGAACTACAGCAACATCTTTGACAGCAGCCATGATGGAGACAAAGATGGCTGCACAGGGGAACTACTGACCCTCATCGTTGTCAAGGTACACATACCATCTTGTACCTACTAATAAAAGTGTACATACTATATACAGCACAAATACACAATACGTAGAATAATACATTCGAGATAATAGTCTATTATATATTCTCATATATGTGTATACAATACTAACTCATATATACGTACATAAACAACAACTCCACTTGACAAATTCAAGCACATTGTCGGCACTTCCTCAGACGCCGTCTCAAAATGGCCGACAGACGTGTTGGCTTGGCATGGAACGTGACTTAGGGTCACATGACTCACTGTGCACATAGCATGTATGTGGAGATGGGGGTCGTCTCCATGCCCCCCTTCTCTTGACAGCTTGGGGTCACAGGAGGGGGAAGGAGGAGGAAGATCTGATTCCCTGGTATGATGGTATGACGCTGCTCGCCATGGATACCAGGGGGCGAGGAGTGATCACATGACTCAACTGATGATGAGGTCTTGATGAAGTTCCCGAAAAGCTGAAGCAAGCAAAGATCTAAATGAAAAGTTCCCCAGTCATGTCACTATTTGGTTGTTTTAACGCTTGACAAAGTGAATCATTTGTATGTCTAAAAAGTCTAAATTAATCATTTGTTTGTTAACAAAAATCATAAATTATCAATGTCTATGTTAAAGAGACTAAATTAATCATTTGTATGCTAAAAAGTCTTAAATTAATCATTTCCATGTTAAAAAGTCTACATTTGTCATTCGTATGTTGAAAAATCAAAATGACCAATCTGTATGTTAAAAATGTGTCGGTGAGAGTAAAATGCATGCATGCATGTTTGTCTCTTACTGCGGTGTTTTGGCTGGCATTGTGCTGTGCTGTCATCTTGCTCAGGGTCACCTGAGATACTGCTGACCAATGGGAATACCTTTATTCTCACGGCCCTTCAGATCGTCTTACACACACACACACACTCACATACACGCGCACACACACACAGACAGAGTTCAAAGTAATATGTGTACAGTACAGACACATGTATGCACCAGGAGGCCCAGGTGTTCCCATAGCATCGCATGGCCTGCTTTGCCCATGCAGCAGCAACAGGTGTGTGTGTGTGTGTGTGTGTGCGCGTGCGCGTGTGTTCGTGTGTGTGAGAGGTGTTTATGTGTGAATATGTGTTTGCCCCCAGTGGGAGAACGCTGTGAGCACACACGCCAGTTTGACAGTTTTAACCCACTTAATCTATTTTGGTCGCTGTTGTCGGGGCTACCAATACTTCTTCTACTAGTTAGTCATGTCGCAGACACGTACCCAGAAAGCCTTGAGAGAGTGAATACAGGTACGGGTCATTCAGGAGCAGGTGGGGGGGGGGGAGGCATCTTACAGGTTAGGCTGCATACATTAAGGGGGATCCAGCGCTGTAGTATCTTTCGGCTGGACGTCAAACAACCCCAGCCATGACACTACCCTGTCCCCTAGTTGAAGAGTCCTGAATCCCAAGTGAATATATACCTTAGAGAGTTACAGCTTCCTGGGGGTACGGGACATGCATAAAATATGACGGTTCGTGTGATCGCTTTCTTTTTTTCCTTCTTCTTGCTATCCCTCCCGTGTCTACAGGAAGCTCACCTGATGAATGTGGACAGCGAACGCTCCCCCACAACATCAAGTCCCAGGAGCCCAGAAACACCGGTTCATGCAAAGAAAAAGGTGTGTGTGTGTGCGTGTGTTATTGATTGGAGTTTAGCTCTGTGTGGATGTGTGTTTGCTGCTGTTTTTTCTCTCTGAAATGACAGACCCGGTCAGCCCATCTGGTTTCTATGTAGCGGTGGAATCCAGTAGCACTGGCCTGGCTATAATGGTTTATTGACACGCTCTTCACACGCTATTCACACACAAGACACAAGTTGAGAGGTTCTCAAATGAGAAAAGAAACACTCTTCACGCCTTTTCCAGTACCTTTTCAACGTTTCTTCAGGTGTTCAAGTTGTCGATGTCAACCGTACTGAACTGTACTTCCATACATAAGCATGATGAAATGTAAGATATATATATATTCTTACGTGGCTACATTAAAGCAAAATCTCCTTTGTGAAGATAATATGGAAAAATGTGGGATATGTGAGATAGAAATGTGAAGGCAGAAAGTAAAAAGGTTATTGAACGTTTCGGTAAAAATGAGGTTAGGTACGAGCGGCAGTTAATAAACCCAGATTCATGAACCTCATTGTTTGATATATTGTTTTTCTATCACCTTCAATAGAACCTGTTGTTGCCTCTTCCATGTCCAGGAAATGTTTGTCTACGCTAATCCCTGCATGACTCATGCGTTCTCCAGAAGGTTTCTTTTGAATCCTGAACCCTGTGACCCGATCGGTCAACACGAGTGCGGACAATCAGTTTTCCCTAATGCAGTAGTTTAATGTGAGCGCTGACACGCGAGTGTGCCTGTACATATTCTGATAGAATGGTGACGTACGTGCGACAGCTTGTTACCCTGTTGTAAGAATTCTGCGAGGGCTGACTTGCACACTTGATAAATGCTGTCTGTCTCGCTGATGCTAAACTGTTAAGGGAGATGGGGTGTGTTGAATCCTACTCAGAACAAAATATCCACTGCGATACCGTTTGGAAAGACGACGTAAAGAATACACAAATAAATGGCCGTAGGCATATCTGCCCTTTTGTGCTATCTCTCTCTATCGTTTCCTCTATTTCTCTCTCTTTCTCTTTCTCTTCTCTCTCTTCTCTCTCTCTCTCTCTCTCTCTCTCTCTCTCTCTCTCTCTCTCTCTCCCTCTCTCTCTCTGTCCTGGACAAAATAATTATACAGACTCAGGAAACACAGGACATCCAGTCCATTCGGTAACCATGGCCAAAGTGTGTGCATTGTGCTGTTGCCTTTAATGTTAGCCTAGCCTGTATTGCATTACCTCAGTTGCCATTCATGTGCCCAGATTTCCTATCTGTTCAACGCAGATTAACGTGGAGGTCATTTAGCCACTCTGTCACAGGACTTGATTTGATAAAGGAACTCTCCTGGAGCAGCAGGCAACAGCGAGGGTTTGTAAAGAGAGACAGATACGTGTCAAGGAAAACAGGCTGCAAAAGAGTTGAAATTCACAGCCCAACTGGGTAGAAGGAGCCCGTTCGCTGATACTTTGGAATATTGTTGTCGTTGCCAGCGTCTAATAAAAGTTGCAATAAATCCTGGTTAGTTTGAGGCGGGCTTCAGTTTACAATAAAAAAAGATTGGCTTCACCTCTTATCACGTTGGGTTTGTTTAAATGTATGGCCCTTTATTGTTATTACTATCCATAAAAAGAATTCAGATAACGACAATCATCGCAGTGCAGAGAGAGCGTTGATGCATCCACTGAATCAGGTGGCAGTAGCATTAGCTTGGCGGAGGGGAAAACGGCCTCATGACGGGTGTTTTGATTGAGCGATTCCTCTCCTCCCAGCCACTCGATAAAACCACGTGGACGAAACCTTCTGAAAAACACCTGTCATTGTTGTTCAGACTTCCTAGCACAAAGCCTGGCCTATAATTCAGCCACTTAATCATTTAATATAAATCACCGCTATCAATATTAACCTTTATGGTTGCCATGTCCACAGATAAACCAGACAGGGAAATGCAACATGCATTGCTAGGGGGCGGGGGGGTGGGGGTGGTGCTACCCAGAAACCCCATAACAACACACGAGCCCTCTCCGGGAAATGCACAGTGAGCTTGGACCAGATCCAAGTGTTTTAACCCCGGGCTATGAAGCCCACGGTGTGATTGGGTTGAGTGAGCTGTAAGCTGTGTTGTGGTGGTTCCTGGAGGGTGGGGAACTATCTGGGATATCAGATTAGGGCTTGGTGGTTGATACATTAGGAATGCGAAATGATTGATAGGCCAAGAAGTAGAGATAACAGATGCAGATGAATATGTGAGCGAGGAAAGGTCTCGTCTTAGTCTAGTGAGCTTGGGATGAGTGTCTTCCCAAACCTTTTTAAGTCAGGGCCCAGTAGAGCTTGACCCTCAGCCTCTGGGGCCCACTTAGACCCTCATAAATTATCAAAAATTAACATTAATGTCAAAATTAAGTGTGTGTGAGTTTGTTGACTGCAAATTCTGCGGTCTGATGGGTCAATGAGTATTTGATGCACAAACCTGAAGTGCAGGTTTGTCAGTCAATTATGTAATGTAGCTATTTTTAGCGACATTACTGGAGTCCAGCCCAGTAGCCGCTGCTACACGGCCCGGTGTCGGCGCCCGACCCACGGTTTGGGAAACGCTGAGCTAAATGACTCAATTCTACTAATTGAGGACATTCAAGGCAAGCTGCCACGTCACAGTATGTGCTTCCTGTGCTAGTTGTGGCCACCCCATCGAATACAATTCTCTGAATGACAAATTTAGTAAAATCAATTGCCCAGCTCCACACGGGGAATCAATAATAAGGCTAGAGAAGCTTTCTGAGCGATTATGTAGCTGAAGACTGGTCCATTAAGTGAATTATCAGATGGATTTTAACCCGGGATCCATTTGTTTTAAACCGTTAATGGGGATTTAAAAATGTGAAGCTTCCCCATGTCTTTGTTCATTAAAATGAGGCTAAAGCCTTGTTTATTTCGCCAATATTGGTCTTTTTTTGGGCCCTTATCAATAGTCCCATTAGCACCAGTGACATAGCTAGCCATTTAGCGGCTGTGGACAGAGTGACCCCTTGCTAACGTAGGTTGAAGGCCGACGGCACTCTCAATACATTACACTCCCCCACATCCATCTCAATACCACCGTCCTACACCACAGTGGATAGCGTACCGCATTTAAAACCTCTTCGGGTCCTCAAGGTAAGACAAAGTTAACCTACCCCAAATACCCCTTCATTTTGCACAACGCAACTTTTGCACAACGCAAAATTTAATTTGTAGGTACGTTATCTAATAGCAGGTAAGGCCAGATGCGTCTCGCGCTAGGACGCCTACAGCTAGCTGCAGTCATTGGAGATCGAACCCAGTACCATTCGGATGAAAGTCTGACAACCTTAGCCACCACTCTCCCCTAGAAAACATCTGTGGGAATCGAACCCAAAGTTCTTATTGAGTCCGTCTAATGTTGAAAAACATTTTTCTCTGTCCAACAGGCGAAGAAGGGAACGGGCGACGAGGTCTCGCCGGCCACTCCAAAACCCAGCATCTCTGCCGAGTTGCCCCGTGTAAGGCGGCTGGCCCCCGAAACCAGCAGCCCCAATCTGGAGCACATGGAGATAACCCCCCACCCACCCTCACCGTCCTCCAATACCAGCCCCTCTTCCAGCGTGGAGCTCAGTGACCGGTGAGTAAGCCTGCTGGACGTTGACACCCAATATATGAGTAGTGTTCATTCAAATTCAATGTAAATATGCATGTTCTTTGAAATACACTCAGGTGTTTAGATAGCAGGTGTAGCAGGACAGCATAGTGGGTAAGGTGACTTCCCCGTTGTAGTTGCTTTGATTTATTGTGGCTTGTGAGTCTAGCTTTATTATTTTACAAGGTTCATGGTCTCCTAACTTCTTTGAAAACACTTTTATGACCACAATAAAGGAAGGACATGCATTATAATAATGAAAGAGAAAATATAATCTTTGCAGCACTAGTACTATAACACAAAACGGGAGCCTACTCATTAAAAACTGTCGATTTTAACCCTAAAACGGCAGAAGGCAGAAAGTAAAATAATGTGAGGGAATGATCTGGCCTTTAATGGCCACACAGTTTGTATGTGGGCACCCAGGGGTGGGAAGTAGGTTATTACCGCCGTTTGGCTAAGTGGCACCGGGGCCGCTACATGTGTGATGGAGGTTGTGAAGTATGCGGGTCCTCTGGCTGGGGCCCTAGGTTCTGGGGGCCAAGAGGAGTTGTAATGTTTCGTCTGGCATCCAAACACGCTTATTAAAGCACCTGAAACCAGAACTGCTGGGAGTCGGGTGTCTCCGGTCCTGGAATAGTGAGACTGCTGCTGGGTCTGTTGGATCCTTCTCTGGGTCCAGGCACATATTTCCTGGCATGCTAGCACACCTGGCCCCTTTTAGAGAAATACTGACTTTTATTTGTGAGGCTACCGGTGGCTCTGTAAACTCTTTGACAAAATAACAAACTAAATACTTCAGATTTCAACGTTAGATAGGCATCTCATAACTTGACTAGTGTGAGTGCAGATATTTTCTTTATTGGAAAAATAAAGAATAGATATATAAATTCCCCAAAATAAATAATAAAATAAATGAAGAAATATATTTTTTTTTATTATTATTATTATTATTATTATTATTATTATTATTATTATATGTTATTATATGTTATTATTGATTAATTATCATTCAGAGATTATTTCTTCAGGAGGAATAAAGTTGTGCTCTTTGACTTCTTAGACATCAGAGTATGGTACCTGCTTGTGCTGGTTTCATTTATTAAATGTATTATTTAATTGTATTATTACATTAAGGCATAGATACAACCGCTGTCATTACAATTACAATTTGAATCAGTCTACAGCGACTGCAAGCCACACATATTTGCTTGCCAACATGTTTTAGTACCCTGTCTCTGCTTCCTCAAGGTCTTTATTACCCCTAAAAACCCAAGACATAAATCAAAATACAACGTGTCAGCTCTGTGCAGCAAAATAAAAACATGATTCACCCAGTCTCAATATTATCTTTGAATACATAACTTTCATTTTATGTGCACTCCAGTGACTGTGAAAAAAACATGAATAATGTACTGGATTTCTGTGAGTGCATGATTAGAGCGAACAGGGCTTTTCTTGCGTGTGTGTTTAGTACTTAGCTCGCCTTTTGCAGGGTAAAAGACCGTAAATCTCTTAGTGGGGATTTTCCTACGCCGTCAGAATCCCTGCATCAGGTGGTGTAGGGTGACTGGTAAAGGGACAGGGGACCCCAGCCATGCATGCAAGCAGTCCTGCTAGCTGTCATTCACTTAGCAAAGGGAACACGAGATAATCGGACTGAAGGTTAATGTAGCACTAGTACATAAACACGATAAGTAGCATGTAGGATGTGGCACAAAGAGGATTGGCCCCCTTTTGCATGGATATGTTCTGTGATTAACTGTGACGGAAACATTCAAGTGGTATTTAGAGTAACATGTACAACATGTATGGAGGGTTACTGGTCGTGGTGAAAGGTTCTGGGTTCCAACCTCAATGTCAGTAGGCATTCCTGAGCCAAACCCCTACCTGCTCCTTAATGACGTGTGTCTTAAAGAAAGAAAAAGAGAAACAAGTCGATTCGGACAAAGGCACCTAAATGACAAAGAGCTAATTAGTAAACACTTCCATAATATGAAGATTTTTTTCAGGTAAAATTGGTCATTAGCGTGAGGTATAAAGTGACTGGGATGATAAATGATAATAATAAGAGAATAAGAGCGCCTTTCAATGTTGAGTTAAAATTAGGCAGGTCCATAGGCTAGGATAAAACAATATGTCTAATTCCCCCGCTGACTAAGCTAACAAGGTGGAAAAAAAGGTTGATTTTCACATCACGGTGTCTTGTAACATTTGAAGTAGCGGTGATGAATCTGAATCGACCAACCTACGGTGGGAAAATCTCAATTCCAGCTCCATCGAAGAGGGTGTGGCATTAGGGAGTGGGTAGGTAGTAGCTCTATCTTTTAAAAACGACTAAGAGGTTTGAAGCCATTGTGGCAGTTTCCCCTGCCACATGTCATCTACTGTGGCTTTTTAGGGCTCCTCCAACTGCAGGACACAGGCAGATGATGTTTAAACCGGTTTATTGTAGAGTTTGAGATAGTTTGAACAGGCAGAGCAGGTGGTACATGCTGACATGCTAGCGCTCCTCCTGAGTGTGTGTGGTGGTGGCTGGTTTAACCTGTGGGCCTTGATTGGCCAATGCCCCACAGGTGTGCAGCCTCACCCAGCCCCAGGGTCTAATCAGTCTGACTCAGACCAGGTGAGGCTGCTTAAACCAGCCACCAACAACACAATCTTACATACACATTACATAATGTCCACATTACATAATGTCCAACAACATAAGTGTTATGAAACCAGGTTGAAATGACATTTCCATAATGACTTCCATAATACGACATATTCGATAAAAGGCACACAGACTTTTGCATACTTTGTTGAAATGAGTCTACAAAGTTCACAAGTGTCATTTCACGGTGTGTCTCTTTAACATGACAATGCACGGCAGTCTCGACTAACTGACGTCTGTCCATCACCACTACCCAATACAACCTCAACTCCAGCATGGAAATGTGCACTTTCCCCCTGTATTAAGGAATGCATGGCGGTCTTTGTGTGCAGTTTCCACGGGTGGCTGGCGCTCTTGTGATGTAATCTGTGGGTTTCCTAGAAACCCGCGAGACGCAGGTGGAGGTGGAGAAGGTGACAGTGTGCTGTGAGCAGCACTGGGCTTCCACGTCGGCATTGAAGACTTGATGTTAGAAATTCCCATCTATCGGCCAATAGACCGATGCATATTATATATCGTCACCTTCTTTAAAATAATGGCCTCAGACATATTTTCACAGTTGTGAGAAAAACTGAATAAACTGAACCAAATATAGAATATATGATACTTATTAACCATTTCACAAAGAAAGGTTATGACAATATGACTATTGAAATGCAAATAACGCTGTCTGTCAAATATGTTACATAAGAGGATTAGATTACTTAGGCAAAAATATAGTTTTCCTCAAAAAGTGACTTAGGCCATTATTT
>OOFB01016531.1:1166-14138 GCA_900323305.1 Trachyrincus murrayi | reverse complement strand
GGTTATGACAATATGACTATTGAAATGCAAATAACGCTGTCTGTCAAATATGTTACATAAGAGGATTAGATTACTTAGGCAAAAATATAGTTTTCCTCAAAAAGTGACTTAGGCCATTATTTTAGGAAGGTGACGATATTATATGATTATTATTCATTTATTTAATATTATTTATATATTTATATGCTGTACATGCTTCGTTTTCATTTTATATAATGTTTATGCCCTATATTTTATGCGTCTTAGCTATGTTTTATAGTCTCCCCACACCAGCATTTCACTGCACATACATTGCATGTGTGAGCATGGGATGCATACAGTCGTGGACAGTGCCTCAGGTCAGGTTTAACTGAATATGAGTGCATGGGAGTGAAGTCCCACTCTCTGTGTGTTTACTGTGTGTCTGTAAAACCCTTCTATAGCTCCGGGTTAGCTCTGTGCTTGAGCTGTGAGTTGTTGTCGTCGTCGTAGCATTAGGGCTAATTCTCCCTCTTTCAAGCAGCCACTTCAGAATTTGTGTTCATAGATACATTCTTTTTTTTAAAATTATGACTCATGAACGCTTTCGGTTCTCCATTCTGTTGAGTTTGTGTTGCCAATCTCCCAAGGGCTCTGGATGAGCGACGCGTGTTAAACGTGTATTCTAAGGGAAGTGACAGGAGAGTGAAAGTGTTGAATAATGGCGACTCTGTGACGGGCCCCCGCGGCCCCTTCCACCCCACCCCCTCCTGTTTGCCGTAAGCCCCGAAGCGTGAGTGCATCGTCCTTCAAAAACACTTTTTTCTACTATGGAATGTACACTGTATGGTCCCCAGCCTATAGGCAGGCTTAGAACGGAACGGCCCTCCAATTAGTAACTCTGCAAAACCTGTGTTGTGAAAGTATTGTAAGAATGTCCCGCGGGCGTGCCGTCCCTTCAACAACATCAGCCCATGTCTTTCTTTGTTTCTCTGTCATGATTGCGCAACCGCTAAACGTTTATGTAAGTGACTTAACGTGATCCAAACACAACCAGTCATTTTTTTGTGTGTTCGTTTTGCGTGAACATTACTACAGTCAGTCGGTTTCCTAAAAATAATAATGAATGAATTTAGGATTTTTATAAGCGGGTGAATGGCCAGATTGGCCAACTGGTCTGGTGTTTTTCCGTGGTCTCTCGAAGGATCTAGACTCCCTTTCAAGTATTGCTCACAAATCCCCTTGGTACCGCCACACACAGTACGGTAGTGGGTAAGCAGGATTTCCGCTTTTGCAATCGATGGCGTCAGTGGCGGCACACATAATTTTAATACGCCTGCCAGACTATAACCCCACGCTAAGAGCATTGCCGCAGGATCTACAGCCAAGGGTCCACATATTTACACCTGCGGTTAATCGTCTTTGGTTATGTTAATGTTTTGTTTGATTTTTTTTTCTTCACACTATTCTACAGAAACAAGCTTTAGATTGTGTGTCTTTTCCATACCATGTCATGTGAGAGTACTTGAGAATTTGAATGAACTTTGGCCTATTTTGACTTGAAACCCAAATCCTTTGTTTTGCTACCTGGGTAGCTGGGACAGTGTGTTTCCCCTCTTACTGTACGGGGCATGAAGGCACGTCGTGTACCTCTGAAATTCTCAAATATTTACCGAGTGCACCAGGCAAAACAACTCATTCTAGGGATCACGTGTTGTCCAGCCAGTGCCATGAAATATGGCTGGGTGTGCATCATCACTCTGGGATGCATACATGATAACCAGCTCAGGTCTCACCATGTTCCAGACGTTTGGTTCGGCCAGGGGCTTTGTACACCTTCCA
This sequence comes from Trachyrincus murrayi, assembly GCA_900323305.1. Classification (NCBI taxonomy): domain Eukaryota; kingdom Metazoa; phylum Chordata; class Actinopteri; order Gadiformes; family Macrouridae; genus Trachyrincus; species Trachyrincus murrayi. Next base: position 12,338 of record OOFB01016531.1, on the reverse strand, counting down.
CTTCTTCCTGAAAACCGTCAAACAAACGAGCACAACAATGCTTTCTAAGAAACGGAGAGAGAGAGCTTGTTTAAGTTCAAGGTGAGGGGGGTGTTGTAGTAGACATTGTTGCAATGGATGACTTGTTGCTAATAAGGTACGATCGACGGTGGAATACATACCGTGTTTGGTGTTTGGCAAACACGTGGTACAAATGTGTTAGCCGGAAGTACAAATCATGTTTGTGACGGTAGCCGATGACATGCGGGAAGTGAACCCTAAAATAAAGTCTGCCGCTAATCAGACATGTATCTGTGGCGCAAATTCTCGGCTTCGCAACCTTAGAGCTGGCTTCGCCAGCTCTTAGAAATAATTAGGTTGCATATTCAAACCTAGAATAACCAAGTATGACAGTGACAAGTATTGCACCGGCTTGCCCGGCAAATAGGAGTCAAACTGGGCACTAGAACAGCTTTTACCCCCCTTGCCCAACTTGTGTCATGTCAGGAAGGCACATTTAGAGTGGGTGGCACTTCACAAGCAAAGCATTCTGGGTAGGTACAGTATATGCTTCCACGTTTAAGCAGGTTGAAGAATAAAGGTTAAAAAAAGATGGCATTATTTATTTTCAACCTATTTAGGAATACAGAATATATTTAGCCTGGTCTCCACGCCAAACCCTGACATGGCTAATATATAGTTTTAATGTGAAATACACTATGTAGCAATGTAAATACAGCATAGTTATATACAAACAAAAATGACTATTATATCCAAACTCATAGTGCATAGGGTATTGTCATTAATCTTTGTCATAAGTCTTTGAATTCTGATGCAATGACTGTTTTGGCCTCTGATGTGCGATTAAAGAGTTACTCTTAAATTAGCAATTTACGAGCCATCTCGGCTACCCCTTAACTGCCTACAAGGGCAGGAGCTGTTTTTAGCACTAAATGCTTACTTATTACTTACATATTATAAGAACCTGGATGCCCTAACATTAGTACTGACACCCACTCATTTTCTCATCACATAGCGAGTTAGATGCTACTTACAGAAATATGATAGTTCCTGAAAACAGCGTATGGATGTTTGTTTTGTTTTTCCAAAGCTAGATTTTTACATTTGAAGACGTGCTTGTTTTAAAATAAGATACTCAAAATAAAATACATTTTAAATAATCAACACTAACATGTGATGGCAGACAAATTGGTTTGACATATCGGGCCAAGAATAGAGCTCTGCTTTGTTGTATAATCATATTAATACTTTATTTTTCAGTCCATTGAAATGCCGGAATCTAAAAACAAGGATCATGTGCAAATATTTCTCCCGAGGTTACTTTATTACGGGGTTTTTTCTACTAATCCTTTTGTTTGGGATATTTACACCAGACTATAATATCTCCCAAGAACACTGCTAATGTTACTGAGATTTGTCCAGCCGGAGTTTAGTCACTGTTTATAAAAACAGAAAAGCACACACACACACACACACACACACACACACACACACACACACTCTGCATATCTTGAGGGTGTTGGTGGTAGTGGATTCCTAGGCTAGAGTTCTAGGCTATTTGGTTTCACCAATACCGTAGCCAATGTACAAACTGTACTATTCTCAATAAACAAGTGTTCCACAAATGTAACCAAGCCATTTGAATGGAACGCTTTCATTCTCCTAAAAGCGGGTTAGACCCAGGTCAGATCCAGTTGTTGGGGGGGGGGGGGCATTGTGAACCAGAAGTTTGTTCCACAGATCACGTTGTGTGCGTTTCCTTTTACACAGGACACATCCTGCAGCTTAGCATTAGCAAACAGCAGCTCTGGATTATGAAATATCTGCTGTCCTGTCAGTTGTCAGGATATGTAAATGTTGCATAACGTTTTGTTACGGCTGGCTGGCCGGCGTCCAGTCGCAGCTACAGCGCCCGTGAATATTCAACAGCGGCTCGTATTTATCCGTGGCTCATAATAATAATAATTCACAGTGACAGGCTCCACAAAGGCACTGGTCTGAAGCTCTGGGTGGCTTTTGTTTGGCAGACAAAAGGGGTTCAGCCATATGGTCTTCTCTGCAGCCCCCCCGACAACATAGAGAAAGTGGTGTGTGTTTGTTTACCTGCAAGCATGGTACAGTCACATGCTACATGTTAATGATCTATCTCTCTATCTATCTATCTATCTATCTCTCTCTGTCACTCTCTCTCGCTCTCGCTCTCTCTAGCTCTCTTTTAATACATTTTTCTCTTCTTTTTTTTAGCTTTCCAGAAGAGGAGCGAGCGATATCTCCGTTCTATATGAGGTAGGCTTCCCGTATGTTTGCATCCGTTGGGAGCTAGAGGGTCGACCATGTGTTGTTTTGGACGGGTTGGGCCGGGGGGGCGCGGGCTGTCGGGAAGCATTAACATGGAAGACAATAGAGCTGGTGAGTGGGGAGGGAGAGAGGGAGGGAGGGAGAGATGGAGGGAGGGAGGGAGCAGTGGTTTGGCTCAACAAGTGGTTGTTTATTTTGATGGGACCACGTTCAGCCACGTGGGCCTGGCGTGGAAACGAGGGGGGGCGAAGGCGCCCTCTTTAACACGCACAGGCCGAGAGGATCAATGAGCATGCTGATCGATGATTCTTCTGATTGGCTTTCGGTGCGAATCAAAAAGCAACGCATGTGAATGCAAACCGCTAAATGCGTGCATTTAGCCGACACTTTCATTCAAAGCGACTCACAATTGAGGCTGAGAATAGTCAATACAATCGATCAATACGTACAATCAATATTGCGCAAGAGTAAACCAAACAAACGTTTTTGAGTCTCTAAAGCAAAATTGCACAATCAAGTTTATAAAAACAACTGGACAGAGTGTAGAGTAACTATAGGAGGGTTAGTAGATTATTGTTCCAAGGTTATTATTATTATTATTATTATTATTATTATTATTACTGGTAGTCAAGTGCTTACACTAACCATGCATGTTTAGTTCAGATCAAAACTCATACTTGATTGATGAAAACAAAACCCAAACTATATCTCTTTCTCCTGTGCCTTGTGTGTTACACGTGTGGGTGCCTCATGACACCCTGACACCAATGTTTGCATTGAAATCGTCTCTCTTTCTATGAAAATGTCAAACACTACATCGCGGTGTGGGCCGTTTGAGGAGAGTAACCGCATTCCTCTTCTTGGAAAAGACCTCTCACTCGCTCTCCTCCTACCTGTTACTCACATTCTTAAAACAAAAGCATGCTATAGCCTTTATCGGCTAAATGATGGACTGATAAGAAAGACAAACTAATGAAAGAATGGGAAAGAATTGGGAAGACATTGCAAAGATAGATGTTTTGAATTCCTCTTTGTAATATCTCATATAATTTCCTCATTTCGTCTTAACTCTGTTGACATTTTCTCCAATGACTAGCTGTGCAGTTTACTGGTCTGTCATGCAAAAACCTTCTGTTCAATATCTGTCTCTCTCTCTCTCTCTCCCCAATTTCTTCTGTCTCTCTCTCCCCCATTTCTTCTGTTATCTCTCTGCACTTGCACATTGTCTCTCTCTCACACACACACACACACACACACATGCATCTTTCAGCGCTCTATCTGACCTCACCATGCTCTACATGCATTCTGTCACATATGCATATTCTCAGTGACACACACACACACACACACATATTGCGCAACATTTGGGTTTAGCCCAGGCCAAAAAAGCTGTAAATCTCTTGGTTTTCCTTGATGTGTTGACAAAAGGTCGCTCATGCCTAGTAGCGTGCAATGGATTAATACTAGATTGTATGCACACTAATAGCATACAGTGGAGTAATGCTAGAGGTATCCACACACGCTAAGGTATAGCATGGTAAGGGTTTTGAATGACGTACGCTTCCTGAGCAAGGCCTTTGAGTATTTGTTATTTTTGCCTCTGAAAACTTTCTCAATGCTTGACTTGGAAAACACACACACACACACAGACATGCACGACAAGACAAGTATATCATTAGACTTTAGTGGCATAGACATGTGTAGATGATGCATTACATTATTTCCAATAAAAATTTATAAGACGTATAAAAGACGTATAAAGAGACGTATAAAAGATGTATAAAGAGACGTATAAAAGACGTATAAAGAGACGTATAAAATTCCTCCCCAAGCTGCGTTTATTGCCATGTATCATCTTCAGTCTTCACAGCCGCTCTTTGCAAAGTTACATATCGCAGGCATTCGCTATGCAGAACTGAAATAGCACCATCGCCCCAGCTGTACACATTTACACATCACGCAATAAAATGTCTGTCTTTAAAAGGTCGCCTCACAGTAGTTCAGGGATCACTTTCATAAACTACACGAATACCGGGAGCACTGAAATGAACCAGATTCAGTTGGTCAATATTGACCCCAATTAGCAATGCTTGTTTTGCTTAATGCCAATTGTCAAAAGATCTTTAGGTCAAAGTTTGCGCAAGCTGAAGGAGAAGACAAGTCTGTCACCATGGCTACGGGTTGTGTGACACACCTCTTCAATCCTGGCTCCCCTGTGCTGTCGTCCATCTCCTGCAGTGCAGTTATTTCGAGGAGGTTCTAGAGCGTTCACTAATGGATTGATATTCACCCCCTCACCCCCACACCATCCATCTCTACTCATGATGCTCATGAGTGGAGATCCACTCTGCACCACCCAAAGGTGAATGTGAATGTGAAGGTGATGATGATGATGATGATGATGATGGTGAAATACCATGAATATTTTGAGAACTGGTCTTTTGGCGTCTGTATTTTCGGATCCAAGACAAGAAATTACAAAATCGTTGCGTACATTTCTAACAAAATCCACGAAATGTGAAATGTTCAATACATGGAGATATGTTTAATATAAGGCATCTTAAAAATGTACGTAACTGACAGGACGGATAGACTCTTAAACAAAACAACAGCAAACAAACACTTACTGGGGTAAATATCACAAAGGTCAGTTGGCCGTGGAGCTAAATACCAATACATTAAAGGGTAAGGTCATACCTGGCAACATTTTAACCTGTCATATACAGGTTAAAATCACTTTAAACCTACATATTTATTCTGTTGTTCATCTCTGGTCTTTTTCCCTCAAAGTGTATTTATGTTTTGATTTCAGGGGTACAACCAAATATGTTTTTTATGTAAAAACTCAACTGAATTGATCAAATAAGTCATGGGCGATCTTTGATGAAATATCAAAGACTCAAAAATCAAATAAACTCAGGTGTGAAGCTTCCACGGTTTCCATGACAACAGTTCCATCCCCTTGGGTTCGAGGGACACAGGGGAGTAACTGAACAGGAGAACTGCCGAGAGATTTCGAGTTTCTAACCCTCCCTCTATCCCTCTAACTCTCCGTTATTACTAATGAGGTGTGAACACATGTCTTCGGTATTCACCTGTAATATCATATCTCTTATGAAAGGGAAACACGATCCCTGAGGTCAGTCGATCTATTGGCTATGTTTATGATCATTGGTCACAGAGTGGAATTGCTTCACAGGCCTCGCCCTCATAGCTAGTATGGGTACATATACTCGATTCAACTCTACCCCCAGTGTAAACTACTTCGTACACTGGTAAAATTAGCAGTTTCCTATCATATCTGCTAATAGAAATGCACATGTAAATGTATATTTGTATATGTACATACATAAATGCTGTTAGGTCACTCCAAAGACACGCTCACAAAACAGTTTGTCTTGTTGCTTGACAACATGGAGGTAAACACTGAATTGCCATCTATAAATATCCCAATAAACATTAATTTAAAGTGTGTGTGTTTATTTGCAAATCGTCTTCAGTAAAAGGCAGCCATAACGGTCAAAGGTAACGGTAAACGCACTTCATTTCATTAGTAAAACGGCTGCAAGAGAAAAGCTTTTTGTCGGGGCCAGCGATACATACAGTTGGGAGTTGCTATGGATACGCTGTTTGTAACAACTTAGCCCTTAGCGCCTGATAAGCAGTTGAATGGGCCACAGTGTCCAAGTCCCTTCTTGCTACGATGGCTATGGCTTGTGGAAATGTTGTTTCCACAAGCCATAGTTGGCCATAGTTGTTTCGGAATCTTCTGGTAACTCGCAGGAATCAGCGCGTCATGTTCGCACAATGTTCATTATTTTTTAGCCTTGTGTTCATCGGTTTTGACTTTTCATTTGAAGGATCCATCTTCAGCATTTCCAAAATCTGTAAAAGTCTGTTCCAGTCCAAACAGGAACCAAACACGTCTCATGATGAATGTCGACAGGTTGTCCATACAACCTTTTACCGACCTTACAACCTATTTTCAAGTCATACTGACACTTCAGTCAGAGTCTGTCAGCATCAAAATGAAACCGGTGGCTTACTCGCTCTAGGCCAGATCAAACCGGCTCCAGCCGGCCCAAGCATCTTGATCATGCTGGTTAGGTCTGGTTCAATGTGTTTTGACACTGATCGAATTGTGGGTCAAGCCAGCACACCCTGGAAAGCCGTAAACATCCACGGCACCACGGTCAGTCATTTGCATGTCATCGAAGTCATCCCAGTGTCATCGCCCCTATAACAAATATAATGGCCTATAGCATGCCTTAATCCCATCCAGTGCCTCTGTGTCTCACTTTGATCGTGCTTACATAACAGCAACTCGGACGACGACGACGCTAAAGTCATCTGTGCCATCCAGATATCATTATCGTTCCCCATCCCTATCGCTGCACCGGGCCTGACCTCAAGCTGTGCTATCACTGTCAACAGGTCTGTTTATGGAGGAACCCTCGGCCTGTCCCAGCATATGCTGCATGCACTTCCACCTAGTATAGAGAGAGCAAGAATGCTTAATGTTGATTGTTTGGCCAAAACATTAGCAACATTTAATCTGTGACCTTAGTAAACAAGCTGTAAACCACTGGAATGCAGCTAGAGATGCCTCATGGGCATTTTACAGCGATATTATTGACGGTGTAAAGATGTGAAGATTGTGGCCATTGTTATTTAAATAGTTTGTTTCAAAACACACGTATACACTATACAGTAACGCACACAGCAACGGTATTACACCCTGAGTGTGATACTCTTTTTGTGTGAAGTGTACATTGGGCGGGAGAGACATAAACAAATTGATGGACAAATAAAAGAGAACTGGGGTGAGGAAAGATGGATGCTCGCTGCAAAACGCAACTGTATTTCTTTTAAGCTAGCTACCATTGCTAACCCAGCTGCATCTTCTTCTCTCACCGCCATTTTCTTCTCGTCTTTTTAGTAATCACCTATCTCCAATATACTGCAGACCCGACATCACCAAGTAAGTTCCCGTCACGCCACTCAGCAAATAACAACATGGTTTCACTGTATGACCTATTCTATATCTTTGACTACCTGTATGTGTTATACAGACCTATGTCAAAATACATCTTGGACTGTCCATATGTACTGTACGTTCTCTTGTTCTTCTCGTTCTCTTCTCACCCCTAGCTTTCTAGACCGCACCATACGGGCGGCGGTACAACAGCACCTCTTCGAGATCAACCCCCTCGACTGTCCCGGTGTACAGGGACCTGGTTTGCAGGGTCCTGGTTTGCAGGGACCTGGTTTGCAGGGACCCTGTGAGTTGACTCCACGCAGTGGACCTCCACCGTTGACAACTAGTGCGAGGCAGAGACGCCGGCAGCAGAGAGAGCAGAAGGAGGAGGGCGACAGGGAGCCACAGAGGAGCAGGTATGGTTTTGCCTCTTGGTTGATTTTGGTGTTCCAACTGTATTCTGTGGGTACTTTCCTCGGAGGTGTCGGTGTAAGGAATGGGTTGGGGTGAACGAGGTTAGGATTAGAGGGATAGAAGGTTAGGGTTCGAGGGTTAGATTGTTAGGGCTAGAGGGTTAGGGTTAGAGAGTTAGGGTTAGTTCTCATCTGCTCCTAACTTTCACATTAGGTCTGTTTTTATCTACCAGAGCACCAAGATTATAATCAAGGGTGTATTCAAGATTCAAGATTCAAGATTCAAGATGACTTTATTTATCCCGAGGGAAATTAAGGTGCAACAGTTGAAACAGAGGGGAATAAATGTACACTAATATACTTATATTAAATAATAAACAAGTAAACTAAACTAAACAACTAAGTATAAACTAAATATAAACTAAATGAAGTCTAAATGTATTGACAAGTGAATTGAACAATTTACAATTTACAGTAATTTACAGTAATACGTAGGTATATACAATATACAACAATACGCATATGGTCCCTTTCACTGGTTTTGTCCACACCGGTGCACCAGTATGCCCAAATGAAATGCACCTGTTCTTAACCCATGACCCCTTGACCATTTGTGTTAACCCTGCTAGCACATCTGTCTGTGATGAGTATCCATTGGTGACGTAGGGGCCTGTTTGTGTGTGGAGAAATATAGAGTGACAACGCCATCCTGAATACTATTAGGTGGTCTTATCACATTCTAGGTGACAGGCTTACCTGGGACACAACAAACACTGCCATGGCAATTCCTATTTAATCCCTGTTGTTCCAGACTCAATGACGTATGAACAGAAAACATCGTCACATGGATTAGAAGACTCCAAACACCAGCAGCAATAACAGTTGGTAGTAAATAGAATTAGAAGCCAACTTATAGCAGCTTCTGGAAAGGTATATAAGCCGTCAGAGAACACCTTGATTGGGATTCTCTTGCCTCATTGGTCCACTTAAAATTTATATTTCTTCTTCTTCTCCTCTCTCTTGTTTGAAAAGGTCCACGTCATCTCTCAGGGGGGCAGACCTCCGCAAGGAGAACATACCGCGGGATAAGGAGAACTGTGACACGCTCAGCGAGGGTAACGTAGCTGTGAGAGTGGCTCCACAGAACCACCCCCAGCAGCGTACCCCCAAACCCAGGAAGCCCAGGCCCGGCCCCATGCTGGCCCAGCACGAGGAGAACCAGGACACCCCTACAGTGAGTGACGGCCTTCATCTCTTTTAAAACTACAAGGACCCTCCAGAGAAGGAAATGGATTGGGTACATGGAAAGGTTAACGTAATCATTTTAGAAATGTGCTCCTCGGTTTGCAAAATCTCTTTTAAGCTTTGAATTAGCATTTGTTCATTGGTTGATAATAGATATCCTTTTTGTGTCCATAATGCCAAGAAATGGCTATTGCTAATACCGGTATTTCCTGGTATTCATCAGCACTCAATTGGCTCTTATTGGCCTTAATAGGCCTTTATTGTACTGACTAAAACACTTTGCTAATGGACAAGAATGGTTTACCAAGAATCGCCTAGAGAAGGCAGCTGCAAGATGGTATATTTCTGAAAGGTCCATCTGCATTGCATGGACGTCTCTTCATCTATGGCTAAGGTAAAGAGACCCTGGCCAATCAAAGTTAATACAGTTGATGTCCGTGATGTTCTCACAGTATATCTACGGAGAGCACAGCGCGTTCAGAACGTCCTGTGGAGTGGAAACGCTGCACTTGATCTGTACGTACTTATTTTACAGCGCTCATTTAGCATTTGCTTTTTGGCAAGGAGAAGGCACAATGTAACAGATACTACGGGTCAAAGTTGGGTAAGTTGTGGTCTGCCAATAAACTTTACGTGCAGTGAGTCAGCAGGTACCTGCCTACAGCTACCCTGTGTGAAGGTTTAGTGTGAAGGCCCCGATCTACTTCAAACAAAATTCACGCGTTTGCATAGGCTGTCAAACTGCTGTCGAACAATATAGTCACTGCGATTTGTGGGCTGTCCGCCTGGAGACGCATGTCGCGGGGAGATGAGACTCAATCATTCACGTGGTACCATGGACCAATTACAGGCAGCGGTGTATTGGGTGGTTCTGCGGGACAATGTGGACTCGTTCGGCTTTAGTTTTAAGCGTATTGGGTTAGCCTTTCGGGTCAGCCTACAACTGCCTTACCTACAACTGCCGTACACGAAAGTGTGTGCAAGCAATTCTCACGAGTTCCTTCGTCCACGCAAGCGGGACACGCCAGGGCGAGGTGTCATGTGGGTTAATATAACATATGTATAGCTCGGGTGGCATTTCAATCCCGTGTGACGCGCTGATGGAAATAGATCAGCATGTCTCGCACCTGGGGAAAAGACCATCCCCACCTTTTGCTGTGTTGTTGTGTGTTAAGTTTGCAGCCTATCGGGCGCCTCTTATGTAAGTTGACAGAGGACACTATGATACACATAAGTGCCACTGGTGCTCCCGTTGGCACGGCGACACGGGCGACTGGCGGGCTGCTTCAGTGCCTCAGCTGTGGCGTCTCAAGGGCTCAGTGTGAACTTTACTGCCGTGTGGATGATGTGTTGGTGTATGTGAAGGGAGTACTGAAGGACAATGAAGGGTGTTTTTGTTTACAGTACAGTACAGGGCTTTGCTACAGTTCTGGCTGTAACAAAGTATTGGAGTTAGAGAGACAACTTCTGGCTTGGGAACAACAGTGTAGATACTTTGGTTCTGGGAGCATTTTACCAAAAAATCATGGAAGTATACATTTATATATACTTAATTAATTACATAATATTGACATTTTCAAAATATCCTGAATTTCCCTTCCACGATTATTAAAGTGTTCAGAATCAGAATCAGAATCAGAAATACTTTATTGATCCCCGGAGGGAAATTGGTTATTGGTTGTCTTATTAATATCTTATTACATTCGTTTTTATGTTTTTTTTTGTTTTTCTTTGATACATTTTTTTAAATTTATATGAATATTAATATCGAATTGTGTAATGTAATCATTACATTTCATTAAATAATTCCATTCATTACGATGATAAAGTGAACGTCTGTCTGTGTTTGTGCTTTGCGTCCAGGTACAGGTTCAGGAATGTGGCGAGACAGGAACTGCCTCTAGATCCGAAGGAGCCACTATGGACGCCCCGACCGCAGCAAGAAGAAGGTTAGCACATAACAGTACCATCACCGTCCCGTCCCGTCCCTCCGTGACCCTCAACGCTCGACATCTACTCCTTCCCATTGTGTCTCGCTCCCTGCAAACACATTCACCCTTTGGCACGCGGGCTCCCAAGGTTGTAGCCTGCACACCATTAGCTTATCTGCGCTGATAAGAGGTCCGCTCGTTGCAGAAGCCGGCGTGTTATCTCAAAGGTTTAGATCTCTGTAGTGCCGTTTACTGAACACAGCTCACAGCTGGGGGGGGGGGGGGGGGGGTTGGGGTGGGGGGGGGA
>OOFB01016520.1:1642-12475 GCA_900323305.1 Trachyrincus murrayi | reverse complement strand
CCTACAAATTGTGGAACAATTAGGAGTGATTTTATTTGCTGCCAACTAAATTATTGAACGATTTAAACAAAGGCTTTCGCACTTTCTATGTATGTAGGCCTATGTGTGTGTGTGTGTGTGTGTGTGTGTGTGTGTGTGCGCGCGTGTGTGTGTGGGAGAGATACAGAGGTAGTGCATGTGAGCGTGCGTGCGTCATTTTTATATGCCCAAATCATTAACATTAATATTATAGGACTACACTATTAGAAACGTCATGCACGCACCACCACATGTACTATTTTACGATACTATTTTAGTGTTATTTTTCCAAAATAATTTAAAGGCTACAATATACCATAGCATATGCATTAAACACTTGGTCGTATTTAAAGTCATTGTACACTGCACAAACAGAGAAATTAACTTAATCATAACTTTGTTGCTAACTTTGTGTTTTCTTGCAGACCTTGCAGTGTATGAACAGCGAGCGCGTGGCCCTGTGCGCGGGCTGCGGCCGGAGGATCGCGGACCGCTACTACCTACTCGCGGTGGACAAGCAGTGGCACATGCGCTGTCTGAAGTGCTGCGAGTGCAAACTGCACCTGGAGTCCGAGCTCACGTGTTTCAGCAAGGACGGCAGCATATACTGCAAGGAGGACTACTACAGGTAACGGATCGCCTGCTGTATAGGCCTACCGGGGAGTCACCGGTCGACACGGGAGAGAAAAGAACCCCAAAACATTAGTGTAGGCCCACTAACTCTCTTCATACTAAAATAAAAAACCACCCAAAACACTAACAATGGGAGAAAATGTGAAAGACTCGAGATCAAATGTAAAGCCTGGTATTGTCATATTTGGATTCACATTCTAGGAATAGTTTTATACTTTTAATAATTCACAAGTTTGTCCTGCTTTTTTCGATTCTACTCCGATAAGATGTTTGTCTTCAAAAGGCCCGGTCGTTGTAATTGTTGGTGTGTCTTACATTCCGTCCAGGGAATACTTTTATACTTTTAATAATTCATAAGTGTATCACAGAACTTCTGCCGTGCCTACTCTCACGAGACGTCTGTCTTCTCCGCAGAAGATTCTCCGTCCAGAGGTGCGCGCGGTGTCACCTCGGCATCTCGGCCTCGGAGATGGTCATGCGCGCGCGGGACCTGGTGTACCACCTCAACTGTTTCACGTGCACGACGTGCAACAAGATGCTGACCACGGGAGACCACTTCGGCATGAAGGACAGTCTGGTGTACTGCCGCTTGCACTTTGAGACTCTGGTTCACGGGGAGTACCAGAGCCACTTCAGCCCGGGGGACGTGGTCTCGCACAAGGGCCTGGGCTCCGGCAACACGCTGGGACTATCCTACTTCAACGGCGTGGGCACCGTGCAGAAAGGCCGGCCCAGGAAGAGGAAGAGTCCGGGGCCCGGGGCCGAGCTAGCGGCCTATAATGCGGGTAAGAATCATGTAAAGTTTATATAATGCGGGAAGAATGCAAGGTGGAGATTAGGACATTCTCCCAAACTAGTAGAACACACACGCACGTACACACACACACACACACACACACACACACACACACACACACACACACACACACACACACAATGGAAAACAGGCAATTGCTGGAAAAAGTGTTTATGCCTATACTGCCTTGCTCGAAGGTACAAACAAAAAAGCACAAAAACTGAAAAACCAAGAAAACTATAGCCTAAGTCTATTTTTAAACTACAATCTTATAGTTTCAGTTTAAAAAAAATCATGTTTACATCGGGTACTGCCGTGGAAATGTAAAGTCTTCAGTTTCATGAAACAATAAATACCAACATGGTATATATTTATTAAATTGGCCTGCGTTATGCACATACTGTGGCGCCCCATAGGCCATATGCCAATGTAGGCCTGTTGGAAAAATATATACTTATAAATGTATTCATTTGTCGTTTTTAAAATAGTGTAATTAATAGTCTTGCGGGTCTGCATAATAACTCAACGTCTATTTTACTACGAATAGCGTTACGGCCAGTCTAGGAGGAACCAGGAATTCGTTAAAAAGCAACAGATAGGCCTAAGCAAAACATAGGCTAAGCCTTTAATAAATAGGCCTATTCTAACTAAACAACATGGTGATATAAAAATATTACAAACCGACAAAAAACTTTTAAAAACGGTTTGGTTTCATTTTGATCGTTTTGTTTTTCTGCAGAATTGCCAAATGTTGTAATAAACGTGGCGTTTGTACGTTTTTTCGGTTACTATTCTTGTCTTGTCTGTTTGGTAAATCTATGAAGAGTTTCTTGGGCTCTTTTTTTCTTCCAGTGGCCTCTTTTGGAAAAAAAAAGTTTTTGATGTTCCGGCTTTTGCTTTCGCTCTTTTCCACCTGTCAGCCCCCATAGCCGTCTAGAGTCCGACCCCCACCTCCCCCCCCCAGCTCCGCTTTGTGCGTCCAGGGGCCTGCTGGGGCCAAACTAGGTGCTGGCTGCACCGCGGAAACCGATGTCACTTGATGACGAGTTACTCAGTCGAGGAAAAACCGAGAATATAAAACAAGCCTATTAAAAAAAACACGTGATGAGCACTTTTAACCGGTTTGGGAGATTAAAACCCAGGTCCATCTTTAATAAGCCTAAACATTAGAAAACACGACAGTCTCATCGAAATTCAGAATTCATTTAGAAAGAAAAAAACTTGAATGGCAACTTTTGGCTAAAGTCCAGTGGATCACACACACACACACACACACACACACACGCAGGTCCATTAAACAATCCTAGTCCCGTTAATGCTCTTAAACACCGAGAGTTAGTTGGATACAAAATGAATACATAGGCCGAAATAAATAAAGAATCCGTCCACACAATATTTTTTAAAATGATGACCATATGCTTTGCCAAAAAGCGACATTTGTTCGGTCTGGCGTTTGTAGGCTCATTAAGTGAAGTGTTATTCTGTCGGCTTCCGCTGAATAATCCTCATATTTGCTGTGTTTAATATTGAAGAGGAACTGTTATGCATTCAGCAACACCTTCAGCTGTGCCAAGAAAATACAATCCGGGAATATGTCTCGTTATTACACACACATCTAGACGTGGGGGTTTAGTCTGAATAAAAAAAGAGAAAATGCATTTAAAAAAAATACATAGCCGAAAAGATAGGCCTATCGGTTTTAATCGACTAATCTCATGATTTTAATAGCTTAAAATCGTATTCCATCAGTTTTACCTGTAGAAGTTTAAACTGCGTTCAACGTTTATATCATATAATGAGGCCGATAGCAAATAATTACTGTTTCTTTTACTGATAATTCCGATATGTCAAGTAGGCCTAAAATGTCAAGAAAAAGGCCAAAGGTCGAACATTATAATGTATGTTCATGAAAACACTAACACTACTAAACTCGGCCATAATAGCATTTTTATAATATAGCACCGTTAGAAAATTGTCTCGATTTTATTCAGTTAATTTGATTTATTTTGTCGTTTTGAGGAGAAAGAAAAATGGGAAAGTTGCAGTCCAACGGATTAGTGCCTACTTTCATAAAAAAATGTAAACAGAAGTGTCACATTTACTAATTAACCAATATTAATGCAAAAATAACGTACATTTCGAATGTGTAAAGAAAATGGTGTTAATCAATAGGCCTAAATTCGTATTGAATAAATCGAAAGCTAAAATAACAGTATATATATATATATATATATATATTCGAGTCCATGTCTTTATTGTTGTTTTAAGCCTGCAATGCGCGTGTTACCTTGTGCACAAAAGCATCGTTTATTCATGTATTTATGCGTGTGTGCGTGTATGTGTGTGTGTGTGTGTGTGTGTGTGTGTGTGTGTGTGTGTGTGTGTGTGTGTGTGCGCGTGTGCGTGTTGCCCCGCAGCCCTCAGCTGTAATGAGAACGACGGGGACTCCATGGACCGGGACTCGCAGTACAGCTCGAGCCAGAAAACCAAGCGCATGCGGACGTCTTTCAAGCACCACCAGCTGCGGACCATGAAGTCGTACTTCGCCATCAACCACAACCCCGACGCCAAGGACCTCAAGCAGCTCGCACAGAAGACGGGCCTCACCAAGCGGGTATTACAGGTAATTGGACCAATTGGGACATATTTGTTTCGATTTTTAAATACAAATACAAAAACTGAATGCCAAATACCAAATGTCCAAGTGTTTTATTCTGTATTTTTTTTAGGAGGTTTTAAAAATATGAAGATAAATGAATATTCCTACCGAAGTGTGTTTTTTTATTTATTTTTATTTAAACCACCAAAATTGTTACAATAAAAAACACTTAAGGGGACATTGGTATTTCAGTTATTAGAGGTTGCCCTGTTGTTAAATAGCTCACTATAATACAGATATTATCATTATTGGGATGCATGAAATACATTAAAAACAGAGTAAAACATTTCAACCCAAGATAATGATTTTTTTGCACAAATGAAAAACATATATAAAACGACATATTCCAGGCTATTATGCCAAAACAATATGAAACATGTTTTAATCAGTGTTGGAACAGACAGAACACTTTGTAAACGTTCTTTGAAGTCAAAAATCAAAATGTCCTCTGTATTCTCACTGTAACACTAAAGAGAAACACAACTCTCATAGTTCCAGCTCATGTGTGCTCACGAGAAAGCTTAAAGCGCACGTTACAGTGCACGTAGAGGAGCGCGCGCGTGTTTGATTTCCGTCAAGACGACAGCCAATCATCTGGGGAGCTGAGACAAGACGAGACTAAAAGCTTTCTGGAGGAGAGGGAAAACAAACCGGCTGCTTTCATTAACACGCTCGGAAAACAAAGCACTCATTTTGCTTTGATGCATCTTAATTCTTCCTCGCCTGTTATGTAGTTGAGGCATGCCACCTCCCCCCCTCCCCCCTCCCACCTCCCCCACCCTCCCCCAGCCCTCACCCCCTCCTCCAACTCCCATTTTGTTTCCCCCCACTATAATTTTCAAGGCAGATATTTACAAACTGAAATATTAAAAGAAAAAAACCAACATAAATCCTAATTTCTGAGCCCATACCTCGATATGTAGTAGTGATATCGAGTGTCAGAATTTAGGGTTAAGTATTACTACTACTAAGTATTATTAGCAGTATACTAACTAATTCATAGTTGTATAATAATACTTAATAGTATTACAATTAAGTATTATTAAGTAATAACTTAAGTATTACTACTACTACTACAATTAAACGATGAACTACTATTAACTATTAAACAGGAGTGTGTGGATGGGATGGTCTCTGTCTCTAGCCGTATTAAAATATTGTCTGCGTTGGAATATTTATACTTTTACCTTTTTATACTTTCTATTTTACATTTACATTTTTCAAATGATTGTTTTTTTATTGTCTCTTATTGATTGTCCTGCGAATGTCTTTAAAAAGTATTCCTGCCAATGTTAGACAAGATGAGATAGTATTTTATTAAACCCAGACAGGAAATAATAATACGGATGTAAAGCCCTGGATTGTCTTGGTGTTTGGAAGGGTGCTATACGTTCTATAATATAATACCATAATATATATAACATAATACAATATATATACAATATGTAATATAATCATGAGAATTTCCCTAATTTGCTATCTGGGATTAATACAGTCGTCTTATCTCATGTTCTCTTAAAGGAAAATACCGGTCTGGGTGATCAAACCATCAAAACGTCTCTCCTGACTTCACTAAAACATCTGTTACTAATATATTTTGTCGAAATGACTTCCTTGTACCGTGATATAGCACCAAAGTGCTATATCACTATTGATTACGTCCGTGGCAGGCACGTTCACACAAAATGCTCTTCGGCAGAATCGGCACAACAAAGTGATTTTGATAAACTAAATTGGTAACAGATGTTTTAGTGGCGCCAGGAGGGACGTTACGATGTGTTGATCACCCAGACCGGAATTGTCCTTTAATCAATAAACACGACTTGTCTTGTGACGAGTCAACCAGCCGTTGTTGTGTTCTGATGCTATGTTGTTTAACTGACCGCTTGTGTTGTGTTCTGATGCTATGTTGTTTAACTGACCGTTGTGTGTGTTGCGTTCTGATGCTATGTTGTTTAACCGACCGTTGTGTTGTGTTCTGATGCTATGTTGTTTAACCAGCCGTTGTGTGTGTTGCGTTCTGATGCTATGTTGTTTAACCGGCCGTTGTGTGTGTGTGTGTGTTGTGTTCTGTGCAGGTGTGGTTCCAGAACGCGCGGGCCAAGTTCCGGCGGAACCTGCTGCGCCAGGAGAGCGGCGGCGGGGACAAGGCGTCGGACGGCTCGGTGCTGGCGGGGGGCACCCCGTCCGGGCCCGTCTCCGAGATCTCCAACGGCTCCATGAGCCCCCCCTCCAGCACGCCCACCACCCTCACCGACCTCACCAACCCGACCATGCCCACCGTCACCTCCGTGCTCAGCGGCGGGCCCATGGACGTGCACGAGTGCCGTAGTCCCTCACAGACGACCCTGACCAGCCTCTTCTGATAGAGGTCATGCACCCCCCGACCCCGACCCCCAGATGTTCTGAGGTCCGCCTCCCCCCGCCCCCTCCCCCCTCCCCCGTCCCTCAACCTCCTCTCTGCTGCTGCTGCTGCCCCTCTTTGGCGAGGGGTGAAGACCACCCCTCCCTAAAGACGCCTCCCCCCCCCCCCCCCCACCTACAACTGGATCTACGTCATGAGCGGAGGACTTGTGAAACAACAGAACAAACTACTTGGGGGAGGGGGGGGGGGGGAATGGAACGAGACACGAACACAGATCTGAATTTGCTCTGAGACCGTGGGAGAATATTTGTGAGGCAGCAAAGCCTTACCGACGGAACGGTTGTTGTTTTCTTGACGTGTCGTCTTCTGCACAGACTTGCATTTGCATTTTTTTATGTTTACAGAAAGAGACGCGAGGGGGAGGGGGGGGCGGGGGAGAAACTGCTTGATTTTGGAAACTCTTTTTTTTTTTTTTCAGAACAGTATTTATGTTGTACAGGAGTGACTGTTAGATGGATTGTATACCGGAGGAGTAGAGATTCAGATTAAACAGGTTACAATATCACACGCCTTACGCACCTTCTTCACGACTGTAAACTACACGCTGCATGGAAGTGTGTGTGGGCGTGCATGAGAGCTGGAGATTTATGTGTGTGTGTGTGTGTGTGTGTGTGTGTGTGTTGATAGCGTGCATGTCTGGTGAGTCGCGTGCACAGTGACACACCGTTTCAAAGCACAAGGCGAGGTTTAGTGGTCAGATGAAGAACTGGTAAACTCATTATCCTGTCAGAACATAGAACAGCTCACGTTCCCCGTCTGCCAAACAGGAACATGACATCTAGAAACTTCTGTTCTCACTTCAATTCAACTTTATTCTAGCATGATTAGAGTTTCACCAGGGCTGAAAACAGCTGATCCTCGGCTGGGAAACCACGCATTCACTTTTAACAGATGATCACATGGGTGGTGATTACTGGATAGGACCAGGTAAGGTAGTGATGACAGAAAGTCCGGCTGGGCAATACGTAATTAAATATTATCCAACCATACCTAACATTTCCATATACTTCAATGTAATGACCCTCAGTTAGACTGTTTAGAATGGTATTTTGAATTCATAACAATATCGTGATATTTATCAATATCGTGTAAAATTCCCCATGATTATCGTGATAAGAAATTTTTCTGTATCGCCCAGCCCTACAGAAAGTATATTAAATTGTACTAAAACAATATTAATAATAATATCAATCATAATAATAACTTAATAATAGCATATTCAGCTAATTCAGATTCTTTATTAAACCCAGAGGAAATTGTTTGCAAATACAGTTTAGTTTTTAACTGCAAATGATTGAGTTTGATTTGGGCTAACTTCCCAGTGAGGTTTCTTCAGATGTTTCTGTACATTACGGTGTAGGTCTAGGTGTTGAAAGGCTGTTAGAGGAGCCCGCCCTACATTACTGGGCGGGTTGCATACATAACTATGCAACTACTTATCCAAAGCCCTATGGTTAATTCATGTATTTTTCTGATGTTCAAGAAACTTGCAGCCTCAAAAGGTATTCACAGCACGCACCGCGGGCCCAGCGACCGCCATTTTCCAGCGAATCGCAGTGGCACGTCCCTGGGGGGGGGGGGATGAGATAAGTGTCCCCAAGCGATTTGGAGTAAATCCGAGTCATGGTTTGACATTATGCTGTTTATGTGTGATTCTGCGCCCCCTATGGGTGAAGTGGTGCCTAGCGCTTAGCTGAGCACATATTGAAATTGACCCTGTGATGTAATTTGTTTTAGCTATCTACACCAAACTTGGCACACGTCTTCAAGGAGGATGTCATCTATGTGCCTGCAAAGTCTCAAGGCCTGGGACCTTCTGGAAGAGGAATTGTGATTGATAGAATAATGTCCGCTCATTTGCATATTTAAATTTCCGCATAACAATTTGATCAAAATTCCAAATAAGGTTCTGAGTCAGACATGTCCATAAAGCTGTACCAAATTTGGTGTGATTTGGACCGGTGGTTATTTAGAAGAAGATTTTTGTTTTCCCAAAACCTTAACTGTACAGAAAAATCGATCCATCCTGTGTACCAAGTTTCAGACATTTTTGACCATCGAGGGCAGTGGGGCTTAGCGTTTAACTTTGACCGCAAATTATAACGCCCCCTATGGGTGAAGTGGTTCCAAACCTTTTGGTGACCTGCTTACCGGGAATGCATATGTCGTGGACAGATTTGAAAACGTTTGAGTAATCAGGGGCTGAGCTATAGGCGCTGCCTCTCTGGACTAATAAGAATCCATAGAAATACTGTTTCACGGTGAACACCTAATAATCAGAAAACCTGATGTCTAAATCAAAACCTGTAATATATAGAAAGAAACTGAAAATACTTTTCCAAAAAAAAAAAAAAATGAAGTCCGTCATCAGGTGGAATTATTATTGATTAATTATGAATTCATTATTATTGTTGTTGATGATGGTTTACCTTTATTTCACTAATGACATGAAACTAAAAAAGAAAAACACATGGATCACACCACAGCTTGTTGGCATCTTCCTGTTTGAGTGAACGCTTCATTATAGGCTACAGGACAGTTTAAACATAAATGTGTGTGTGTGTGTGTGTGAGTGCAGGGGGTCATAAAGTATGGAGCACATTATGTGAGGTGGTGTGTTTGAGTAGAAACCCCTTTTAACGACCCCCAGGGACCCCCTGCTGGATCTCAGCCAGCGTCCCGGGACCGGAGAGTTTCCCCCGGTGTCTGTCCCGGTGAGACCTTTTTGTTCCATTGTTTTCCCCGTCGCATTCTGGTACACATCCCTCTTGTCCACACAGTTCTGTACGAGAGAGAGATATATCAAAACACTGAATGATATCGGTTTTCTCAAACCGACTCTCCCGGTCTCTCTCTCTCATGGGTGTTATTAAGCATTTAGTGGGAGCGGAGAACAGACTTGGTAAGGTTTGAAAAAGCAGAGGGTGAGGGTTTTGTCTGAGGGTTTAAAATCAGTGTCACGCTGTGGTCTTGACGCGCGGTGACCTCATGGCCAACGCTTTGTTGGAGTCCTGCACGACCTCATACGAAGCGGGGTTCACACACAAGCATGATTAAAACCTGTGTGTGTTTCCTGTGTACATGTTAATTATCTTTGTGATGACCTAACCTCCTGAAGCGTAGGGCTACTTAATGTGCAGAGAGTGACTCCTTGTGCTGACGCATAGGCCTACCGCTGGTTTGAAAAGTTACACCACGATCCGACGATGTGCGATTACACCGTTCAGGGCATGCCGCTGGTTCTAATCCGCTGCTCGGAGTGGAGTGCCGAAAATGTGGCTTTACATGAACTGATCACTTAAAATATGTGCTTGTGCCAAAAGCAGAGAGCAGTGGTGGTGGTTGGCAGGCTTCCCTGAAACTGTAACCGTTAAAAAAAAGTGTGTGTGTGTGTGTGTGTGTGTGAGACAGAGCAGCTTTCCTCGTGTACCCTGTTCCCCGGTGGACACGGATTTCGTGTCAGCAAAGTTACTGCACGACTTTTAACGAGAGAATCGGGCGACACGTCGATTACATCCATCGCAGACTAAACAGGTAAGAACATGGAAAAATTCAGACACTAACTTTCTGTGTGTGTGTGTGTGTGTGTGTGTGTGCGTGTCAGTTTCTTAAACACGGAGCCACCGTGGCTGAGTACAACAACTCAATCATTGCCTCAGTGGGATGTAAGGACAGACAACAGTTCATACTATGAAGTTTCAAGGGAGGAAAAAAAATGTCTGGCAGCCCGAGTTTTATGTTAATGTGTGACGTGAATTTGATCCATTAATTACAAGGAATATGGCGACTTGGCATGCGTCCTGCAGAAATAACAACAGCCGTCTAAGCGGACGTTTATTGTGTGTTAATAGCTGCAAATGCTCGACTCGCTCCGAGGAATTACTTTTTAAGGAATAATAAAATGCGTGGGAAGGATTTCTTCAGGGGAAATGTAACCTTTAACCTCGCAACTTTCCAAATGCCCAATATTTCTAGACTTTGCCTCGCATGTAAATACAATAGTAAACTATAATAGTGACCTATACTGGTACAGTTTAAAAACTGTTAATGTAGTTATTTCTTACTTACAGGCACACTCACTCACTTCATAACTTACTTACTTTTCTTTGTACTATTTACATACTTATGTAAGCTATGTATTGCATCTGGATCTACTGTAAGTGAATCAACAACACTGAACACTTCTGTTACAAGGCACCAGAACGCAGTAAAAATACCAGAATGTTTTCAACGGTTTATTTTCCGCTGGTTGAAGTCATTCTGCCCTGTGAGAGGGGTGCCAGGAGGGGGGGGGGGGGGGGG
>OOFB01016515.1:7880-18789 GCA_900323305.1 Trachyrincus murrayi | reverse complement strand
GGGCACAGCCGGGGGGGGGGGGGGGGGGGGGGGGAGAGGGGAGGAGAGGAGGGGGGGGGGGGGGGGGGGAGAGGAGAGGAAGGCGAGAGAGAGAGGTAGGGGGAGGTGCAGGGGTGACATCACCTGTGTTTGAAGCAGTCGTGTCATGTGGTGAGGCCACAGGGTTGTTGTGGTGGAATATTGTTTTGTTAGGATAACAACATGACCAACGCTAGTTCCAACGCTATGCGTAATACTTGAGATATCCTGTTTCTTGCACCTGTGCTAAACGCGCTTCTACTAACGTGTTTGCCCCACTTGGTGCTACTTATTAAATGGTGCGCTTTTGAATGACGATGTAGAGGACGTTTTCAGAGAGCCCTGTAGCTGCAGGGCATACAATTTCATCATTTGTGCGTGTGTGTGCCGGTGGTGGTATGTAAGGCGCCAGGCTAACGTCATGGCTCAGTGTGTAGGGGCTGAATGATTCCCCACTGGATTTCCCTTCTGAGCATTAAGTGAAACACGCTCGTTCCCACGACAACGTAACCACCACCTGAAGGTGTTAGCTTAAGTTACGCCACTGTATTCGTTTTTTTTATGCCATTAAGTGAGAGTACGGGGGTCGGGAGAAGAAACAAAAAGCAATAGATCCTACATGACGTCGGCGTTCCATGTTTCACGGCTAATGCTTAGTGCCGCTAACCCCCCCCCCCCCAACACCCCCGGGGGGCAGGCAAGAGTAAGTGATCTGCCACGGCGAGCGTTGCTTTATCGTATCGCAAAGTAGCGTGGAGAGGCGGAGCCAAGGGGCAATGGTTTGTGTGTGTGTGTGTGTGTGTGTGTGTGTGTGTGTGTGTGGAGCAGTGCAGTGCGTTGTTATGAGCCCCAGCACAGCAGGGGGTGGTGGTTCCTTATCCGCCCTATTGGAGGATCAAGTGAAACCAGGCTGTGGGATGAAAATTTGCCACACCCAGAGGGAAGCTTTGAAAGACATGTCTTATCTCTGCTTATTCTCCAGTGGCTCAACTTTCTCTTTTTCTTTTTTTGTTACCAGGGTAGCTGTTAAGGATTATATTGCTATTTAGTAATTTAGCAGAAGCTTTTTATCCAAAGCGACTTTGTGATTTGGTTTTTTCATTAGATCCATCAAGGAGCAGGTAGGGGCTCATGGATGCCTACTGGTGGACTGCGGACCATGGGGATCGAAGCCAGTACCTTTCATCTGGGAGTTAAACATCCTGGCCACTACAATATCCTGCATTAGTTTAGTTTAGGATTACATTTCCTCACGTTTTCACAGTTTTTTACTTCTTCAACATAATTTTCTTATCGCTCTTTGTATGTGTATTTACTTAAATTGTATTTTCTCACGGCCCTGGGTTTGAGTAGCGTCGTGAGAACATCCAGATATTTACGTTTGCGTTTTGCACTGAATATCAGTCTGGCCTTGGCTGGGCAATAATTGATTTCCACATATGGGACAGCCTTACATTGTTCAAAAAAACTCCAGCCAATCAGACGCTGTTGTTCTCTTCGCTCTCGCCGAATCCGGTTTGAAGTAGTAAAGCAAAAACATATTCTCCTCTGATAAAAGCCTTCCATGCTAATTTCGGTTCATATTTCAACATCGTTATTCAGTCTATTTTAATAAAACAGTTTTGATTGCTCTGTCAATTTCTACGCTTTCCTTTCCTCGATTTCTACGCTTTCCTTATTTAGAAATTCTGGGAACTGTTCCGTCATGATCCTATCATTTCTTTATTTTTGGAAAAGGCTTTCAACGGGCTTGAGGTTAGACTGATCTGCAGAGAGAAACAGGACGTGAACTTGCGAGATCACGATGGTCTCACGAGACTTGTGTTTTGAGTCTGGAAGGATGAATTTTTTGATTTATTATTTTTTTTTGTCGTCTTCGACAAAAACTGTCCTTGACATCAATAGACTGCACATCCAATCTCATCCTTAACTGGTTTTTCTTTGTGTTTCTGGAGATCTAATGAAAGCCTTTCCTCCCTTGTGGGTTTCTCCTCCCATACGAGATTGTGTTTATAAGTGTGGTGGGAGACAATGAAACCCTTAAAGTCTTCAGTATGACAGCGGCAGCAGGATTCCTTAAGGACTTTTTTCGTTTCCACACACTATTTTACCATTCATTACATTTGAACGAAAAAAAAGAAAGATATATCTTTTTTGTTGCACTGTATAAACTTCAGAGTCGGTGTTGTTGAACTTAAAATAATAGCTATTTTGGGCTTCCTGTGTGAAAACCCCTTTTTGACGACAAACCGCCAGCCAAGATCCATGCCCCAGCCAAGATCCATGCCCCAGCCAAGATACATGCCAATTAGACACAGAGACGAAGTACAAATGCCACTCCGTGTCTGCCCTGGCACATTCCTCATCCAGAAATAGACCTGGACACCAATTCGTCTCCCACCAACCCCAGCCGACGGGCAAAGACCTCGCCAGTTCAGTCCTGCCAGCGTTGGGGCCCCCGACAGACGGCGCAGTGCAAATAGTGTCGACACCACCCAAGGGTACTGAAGGACAGGTCATCTGTGCTACATCAGTGTTTGCTGTGGACGTCCAGGGCCGCGTCGCAGGGACAAAGTTCATAGGGTGAATGATTTCACACCAACAGCAATGATAATAATAACAACAACGACAACATTCATAATAATAATTGGAAGTAGTATAGCCTAGTGGTGTTTGGGGTGTCCTTGAGCAAGGTGCCTGACTCCCTACCCCTATCTTCGTCCATCAAGCGTGGCATTGTTGTTTATGGAGTTATAACGGTCCGTCCAACATAAACATTTGGGACATTTTGATGCTTGATTATAAAAAACCTCCCATAGAGTGGTCATTGTATTCGTCTATATTTTCCTTTGAGGGGTTGAATCTAAGGATTTGGGATTTCTCCCCAGCACCGATCTTATAAGTAATGCAGGACCATTCGCACGTTATCTTTATCGCCGTGGTTCCGGTTCATTTAGCCATATCGCTCCTCAGCCATCCGTCCTTCTTTGTCCCCGGAAGATTTTTATTCCCGGAGAAATCCCAAAGTGGACTCTTTCAGAGCTCGTATTATAAATGACACATGGCTAGGCACCTTGAAACACTGCATGGCGTTTCACCATGGAGCTGTCTCATTGAATGTGCCTCAGCTATAATTGTCAAAGCTCTTTATTCCCATCTCTTCACCGTGTTTCGCTACCTTTTCAACACACTACGCTTTTTCCAATTGTGTGTGCTACGCTATTTCCAATTGTGTGTGTGTGTGTGTGTGTGTGTGTGTGTGTGAATGTGTGTTTAGCACATGTCCAACAGATGAACATGATATAATTGCAGTGGATTTATTTTTTACATCATTTTAGTTTGACAGCAAAGTTTATGAGTCAGTCTGAAGAAGACTCTGCTACTTGTTTACTCTTTAGTCATTTAGCAGGCTCCAAAGCGATACATGTCATTAAGGAGCAAGTAGGGGTTAGACACACTTCGATTAAGCGGTAGAATTCACACAACACCATACAAATATGAACATTTAGATGTTTTTACATACATATCTTCCTGAACACGAAGCACAACTTAAAAAAAGGACACATTTTAAATGAATTCATGCCATGTAATTGAATGCGCCCTCAGTTTGTAGTAAATTATGTAATTCCGAGTGCAGATGAAAAATAAATATTTGTATTCCATTGTGGGGAAATTAATTCAACGCGATATTCCGGTTGGAAAAATGTCAGTAGGTGATGGTGGCTCCCGGAGATAACACACTTTATTGCGGTAATGATGCAAGGGTAGGCAGGGCCGCTTAATGATTACATTTAGTGGCTCTCCGCTAGTGGTAATGAAGGGGTTCAGGCAGTCCAAGAGGAGATATGTATTTCATGTTGTATTTTTAATATAAAAATAATATTTATGTGTCAATATTTGTTTCACCAATGATGTGTTATGATAAGTCATTCAAGTCTGTTCTGAAAAGTAGTCACATCTATTGCAATTCGGTCATTTTTAGTCAACACTTTTATCCAAAGCAACTTACAGTGAATTCAGATAAGTCATAAGCAGCAGGTAAGAGGTTATGGGCATCTTGCTTAAGAGCCTACGCGGACATTGGAGATCAAACCCAGGACTGTTCAGGCCACTACACTATCCCGCCGCTGCTGAAGCATTGGATGTATGTGAAAGGACGGACACTTAGTACTTCCTCTACACTACACTATTACAGCTTCAGAGCGGTATTTTGACGTGTGATGTCGACGTCGGCCATGAGATTGGGAAGTGATTGTCATGAAGCGTGTTCATGAAGAGTCTTCCATTGGGTTTTCTGAAATCATAATGCACTAAAAAGCACATAAAACGTGCTCTCAAGCCACAGACCAGCTGACGACCCACCTTAAAATATGTCACCAAAGGGGTGTATGTATACACGTGCATTTAGCTAAGTGTCTCTATAGTATAGTATAGTATAGTATATATAATATTAACTAAGTCATTTTGGCTAAAAAGCATCTGTTCGATAGCAGTAGCAGCAACAGCTAAAAACACCAATCACGTATGCCGAGCAGCACATAGTACAAAGTACAAAGACATTTCCAGTAGGCTAAAGTTCTTTAAACTCATTAGAACTTGTTCGACGTGGTCCATTGTCAACAACCTTTCTCATTCTCTCTGCTGTAGTCCATTGTCAATAACCGGCATATAATAAATGAAGAGGGAACAATACACTGACACCCAAACAGAAACCCTTTAGCAATGCTACCGAGGTTCTGCTCGACGCGGTATTGCCGATCGGCTGCATTCCAGCGTGTGTTGACGGTTCCCCATTCACAGTGACCGCCATTGTTATTCCGCCCGCCTCGGCTGAATGAGGAGGCATTATCTGTCGGGAGTTAGCTAAAACATATGCCGCCGCGCTCTTTGTGGCGTGGGTTTGCTAATGGGGTTTCAGGTGACTAATTTACACCTCTCCTCTCCCCACAGGGAAGCCTTTGTCTCATGTAATGCTGTGCCCGTCGCCTAGGGAGGCATTAAGCGAGGAGACTGTCAAATGGATGTGCAGGAAAGCCCATAACTAATGCTAATTAAGAAAGGAATGTAGTGTTGTAAAATGTGTGTGTGTGTGTGTGTGGTGGAGCGTGCTTGAGAGTGTACCATTATGCGGGGGGTCTGTCAATGTATGTCTGCATAGGTGGCGTCCTCTTGTATCTGTTTGCATTTTTAATTGTACATCCAACATGAGGGCCATTATGTGTGTTACTGTATCACGACGAAGTGAAAGTGAAAGTAAAAGCCATTCTGTTAAGAGAAAGACCTAACACAATGCAGTAGGGGACAGTAGGAAATAGTGTGTGTCGCACGCACATATCTGTTAAGCCGGAATCGGACGACTACCTTTTGTTCCCTCCTTTCAACCCAGAGCAGCCATGTCTAGTGGGGGGTCGACGGACGCAATCACCGCCTTCCACCCTCCACCCCATACATCAAGGGTACCCCCCCCCCCGCCCACCTATAATGAGTATGCAGGAGATGGAAATGGCGGCGGTATTGACACGGTGTAGCCTAACTTTCCCTCTAAATACCTCCCCCCACCTCCGCCTCCTTGACCATCAATCTCAAGGAGCTCCATCTATCAAGCAGCCCGCTGGTCCAGCCCCGCGATGACACACAAACATTTTCCAATTTAAAATTTGATATTGATGGAGCACCCCCCCCCCCCACGTTTCCCGCTGCAGCCTCCACCGAGCCAATGTGTAAAGCAGCTGGGGCCCTCAGAGGGCCTCCCGGTCCCCTGGCTTGGGCCCCTGCTGCCCCGCTCTGACCACTTATGTTTCCATATGCTTGCTTGGTGATTAGATGGAAAACACACATACACAGGCAGATACATAGACATACATACACACATACACATTCTCTCTGACCTACACACACACACGCACACTCCCTTTCTTACAAAAATAAACACACACACACACACACGTTACTGGAATTCACATAGTTAGTAGGACCTAAAAAGCTAAATTTGAATAAAGTCATATATGTAAAATATCCTATCCTTGCACCATGAGTGCAGGAATTAAATAATAGAATAGAATAGAACCCTGACCCACTCAAAAAGCAGTATGCCCATTGGTTCTTTCAGTTTCGCTCTCTAGTGTCAGGCATGCGTCCATAAAAATCACTGCATTCATTACAGGCTGTGTGTATTGCATACAAATACGTTTTCCTAACTTAGACATCACATGGGAGCACAGAAACCCCCTAGTCCTAGCCCTAGCCAAAGGACTGCAAAGAACAATCAGGATCAGGTGGGACACTGAGACAAGTCCTCCATTAACCCCTCAGAATGTAATCTGTTCATTGTGGGGCTGGGTTCACCAAGGAATAATCTTCAAATAGATGAATGGCTCCCCGATACCTCTTACAAGTGCCTCATATTAAGCCTAGCTCTTCACTTCATTAAAACACATTTAGTTGTTAGGGTGTTCCCCAGCTGCCGTAAGGTACTGGGAACACAGCCTAACCTGTAGGGATCCTAGAGCAGGACGGCGTCACCAGCTACCTGCTCCTTAATGACATGTCTCTGAATTCACCGTAAGTCGCTTTGGACAAAAGCATCTGCTAATTAACTAAATACAAACTACTTTGAGGGATTTCAGCAAGCCTAAAAACAAGATTGAAATAACGGACGTGACTCTCTACAATCAGTGTCTGCTTCCAGCTCCATGTAGCTTTCTTTGAAGACTGCATCTTGATAGATGTGATATATGGTAATATGATAGATGTGATATATGGTAATATGATATGATAGATGTGATGTATGGTAAGATAGATGTGATATATGGTAATATGATATGATAGATGAGATATATGGTAATATGATATGATAGATGTGATATATGTGATATATTGATCTGGTCATATAAAACGTGGTGCATCGTGGTGTCCGTTGACCCGATACAATGCAGTAGTCAACGGTAACAACAACAAACAAACACAAGAGGCACAGCTGGTATTGGCTGTGTAGTGTTGAATCCCTCTAATGAGCAGTGACTTGGCGGGATCTTATACTATAGGGTTTGTGTAATTCCATCTGGAGAAATTCACTAATGAGACTTTACTTTGAACTCCAGATACGTGTATTTCAATTAACACAGAGCCTGGGTGGAACCATCATTTCTATTTTTTTTTTCGTGTCGCACATCCAAGTCGTAATACAAACGTTTTCCTCGAATCTCAAGGCCCGCTCCCTCCTTTGTGCACGAGGATTTCAAAGACGCACACGAGATTTAAACAAAAGGAGAAGAAACAGTGTGACATGGTAGAAAGCACTTTGATGTACTTCTCAGCTCATTAGAGCTATCAGTATTGATGTATGTATAAAAGTCTTCCTTGTACGTATCAAACCTATTCCGTGTCTTCAGATGAACAAAAACATTACAACTACAAAGGATGTCTTACCTGTATTTCATTTTATATCCTTCTATGTATTCATGATAGGATGAAAACAGGTTTATATCTGGGGCACGGACGATGCTGCAACTATAACTCAGTGGAAGTTTAAGTTGTGGTAAGGGTGTTTGATTTTCAGCCAAAAGGTCTTGCGTTCGATCCCCAATGTCCACAGTCTACCTGTAGGCATCCTTGAGCAAGATGCCGTAACCCCTACCTGCTCTTTAATGACATCTCTCTCAATTCTCAATTTGTTTTGGGTAAAAGTGTCTGCTCAATTACTAAATAGTAAATAGTACTTTGGACAGAAGACTACTTTGACTGTTTCATATTGCCCAGGCTAATACTTACTATATGCTTACGAGACTATATTCAAGTGAACCTTCAATTGCATAGTGCAGAAGGTTTTGGCTTCTGCTCTGTTTACATGCACACATTATTTGCACAAAAGCCTTCTGCACTATGCAATTGAAGGTTCACTTGAACGTTCAGTCTCATAGGCATACTGTATAGTACGTAAATGTGCCCTGGATGCGATGCAGATATCTGCAACAGCTACCCTGTTATGAGACCTAAACAAGATGCACCGTGATGTCATATTCAATTCAAAACGAGAATAAATCCTACTGCCCTGCTTTAAAAAAATAAAATAAAACCAACAACAAAATGAATAGATTCACAAGGAGTAAAGACAAGAGGGTTGGACTAACGCCACCACCCCCGCAACCCCGCCCGACAACCCATTTGTCAAGGCTCACCATTGGCCCGCCTCCCTTAATGCACAGGTATCATTCCACCCCCTAAGTGCTTTGACATCTTGCTGCCATAAATAAACGCTAACAGCGCCCCCTCTATTAGGCCAAACAAGGACCCCGTGTGCTCCCTGCCAAGGAAGGAAGCTCCACCCTAATGGTATACTAATGCTTTTATCGGATTACCGCACCGTCTCCTATTGCAATGCGTCACAACTACAGAATATCAAAGGTCTCAGAGGCATCCGCTCTCGGACCCGAGTGGGGCGGGGGTTTGATGGAATGGACCCAAGTGGGGTGGGGGTTTGATGGAATGGACCCGAGTGGGGCGGGGGTTTGATGGAATGGACCCGAGTGGGGGCGGGGGTTTGATGGCATCGAAGATGGCTGATATTAAGATTATTTCCAGATGAAGATTATATTTATAGCTACTAAATGAAGCTGTCTACTACAGAGATAATCTCTGTGCGCATACACACACACACACATACATACATGCACACACACACACACACACACACACACACACACACACACACACACACACACACAGACACACACACACACACACACACACACATACACACAAACACAGTAACACACAAACACACACGATATGGTGTTGTGTAGTGGCATTACCGTAATCTGTTGCACATGTGAAACAGATAAAGACCACTTTATGGCCTGGAAGGAAGTGTTTTGTAATGTGTTTAACTGATGAGGTCATCGGACACGTGGCAGTATGATTTATGCGGGCTACTTCCTGGTACCATGGCGACGGTGCTCGGAACAAATACTGAGGGCCACGCCCACGTCCTGCGATACGCATTGCTGATCATTTAGATCGATCGTTCATGCATGTATTCATTCATTTGACTTTCACCCTTTAAGAGGTAAAGGACCATACCGGTCTGGGTGACTAAACCATCGTAACGGTCTCTCCTGGCTTCACTAAAACATCCGTTACCGATATCATTTGTCAAAATGACTTCCTTGTACCGATTCTGCTGAAGAGTGTTTACCGTGCATTCTCCTGCCACAAATGTAAATAGCAATATTCCACTTTTGTCTTTTGGAATCAATGTACGTCGGTCAGGACGGAGTTTGTGGACAAAAAAAACGATGAATCGCCGTACAAGTACTTTACAAAATGTCTCATCGCAAAGACCAAAGTGCTATATTGCTACTGTTTATATTCGTGGAAGGTGCATTCACGCACCTCTTAGGCAGAGTCAGCACAACAAAGTGATGCAGGTAACGGATGTTTTAGTGAGGCCAGGAGAGGAGGTTATGATGGTTCGATCACCCACACCGGGAGGGTCCTAAGGGGTGCCTTTGCCATCATCATCACTCTTTTAAATCATCAATCACTTCTTAAAACCCATTCCCACAGATGCAGATATGTTCATCTTTTCATATTGATATATATTACTTTTTATAATGGGTGCTTCTGTTACAACAGGATTTCCGAATAAATGCTGTCTATGTTTTACCGTTCTGTTTTTATTTATTTCTTGTTAAATTAGAACCAATCCCATTTTTCCCCCCAATAGCTTTAGTCCTGGGTTACATATTGTGGGTTACATTGCAGTCCTCACAGAATTCACGCGCACAAGTAAATGCCTCAAATAAAGGATTTAAATACCAATACAAACGCACTACATAAACACCACAAACACCAGTGCATTTGTAGAGCTGAGTTTTAGCATCATTTGACTATCATTTCCATAGCCCTGAAGGTCGCAAATGCTAACCTGTCGACTACAGAAGCCATTACTGTGCAAATTACGCAGATGGTGCAACCAGCGAAGTACTTAAGAAAATGGTTTTTCCATTAGCCAGACACTTTGGTCTGTGTAAGGACCTCGGGGTGTGTGCCATTCCCTTTAAAGGTGTGTGCGTGAATGTGTGTGTCTGTTTGGATGTTGGTCTGTGCTGTGTGCATGTGTGCGTATGTTTGTGTGTGTAAGCCTGTATATATGTGTATATGTGTGTCTGTCGGTGTGAGTGTCTGTGCGTGTGTGCACGCGTGTGTGTGTGTGTGTGTATAAGCATGTGCGTATATGTGTGTGCATGCAGATGTGTGTCTGTCTGGGTGTTTATCTGTGTGTGTGTGTGTGTGTGTGTGTGCACACGTGTACATGTGGAACACTGTATAGTGCACGTATTTGAAAAGCCATTAGTGACCCCTTCTGAGCCTCTTGACTTCATTAAAGTGTTCTCTGCAGAAGGTCTCAGGCTGCTCC
Source organism: Trachyrincus murrayi (assembly GCA_900323305.1). Lineage (NCBI taxonomy): Eukaryota > Metazoa > Chordata > Actinopteri > Gadiformes > Macrouridae > Trachyrincus > Trachyrincus murrayi. Next base: position 8,354 of record OOFB01016515.1, on the reverse strand, counting down.
TCCACGGCCACCCCTGCACCCCGCTATGGGCCACAACGCTCCCTGCAGCCACACAACTGCACAGTGTTCACCGCAGTCAAATTACTGAGTTTACTGACCAACGCCACGCGGGTGTAAACGCTGGCACGAGAGTGCCATGCCACACATGCATGCACGCGCACGCATACACACACTCACGCATGCACATGCACACACAAGGGCACACACACACACACACACACACCACAGGCACACACACACACATGCACTGAGACACACACATGCATGCACACACACACATGCACACACACACACACACACACACACACACACACAATGGTCCAGTGTGCTTTAGTGCCCCCTTGTTGCATCCTTAATGCCCCCCCGTCCATTAGGAAGAGATCCATCGAGCGGCCAGCGGCCGGTTCCCCTCACACACCCAGAGGAGTCAGATAATGGTGGTAATGAGGATGCTGCCCCCCCCCCCCCCCCCCC
>OOFB01016496.1:13575-29978 GCA_900323305.1 Trachyrincus murrayi | reverse complement strand
CCCTAACCTAAATCCTCCCCCTATCCTAACCCCCCCTCCCCCCCCCCAAAAAAAATACCCCCCCCCCCTCCCCCCCCCCCCTCTTCCCCCCCCCCCCCCCCCCCCCCCCCCCCCCCCCCCCCCCCCCCCCCCCCCCCCCCCCCCCCCCCCCTTCCCCAACCCCCCCCCTCCCCAACCCCCACCCCCACCCCCCCCCTATCCTAACCCCCCCCCTTTCTTAACCCCCCTCCCCCCCCCCCCGCTTTATTTAATGCTCACATTTGATCACAGGTTTAGAGAACCACTCACGTACAGTACAGTCTTCTGGAGCTAATGGCTAGTGTACCGCTGAGAATCTCAAGGACATTACAGCATCGGAAGGCAAAGATTAATTGAAGTAGACAGGCAGTTTTATTTACAAGACATTTTGGTTTTGTCCCACCGTCCCAAAAACTAATCTGGATTAAAAGTCAACATGCATTTACAAAGAAGAGTAAGGAAATTCTGCCAGTGGGAAAATATTGAATCTTGTCAAGGCCTGAAAATCTACCCACAATTAGAAATTTGCCCAAGCCAAGAGAAGAATGAATCATTTTTGTTTTATTTATTGTTTTATTTATTTAATTATTAATTAATTTATTGTGCCAGGATTGCACACAAGCATAAATAAGACTCCTTTCAGTTTCCCTGTGGGCCATACGTATGCCAACTGGCTGAATGAGTGAGCTGCATGAGGATATCTATCAGAACACACCAGTTAAAATCTGTTTTACTTTCCTGTCGTAAAAAACAGCAGCATGGCAGTTGGAGCTGGCTTTAAACACTAGCCTTTCTAAAGGCCCAGGCATGCTTCAAATGACATTGAACGTGATCAGTAGTGTCACAGGTGAGGTGGCTAGTGACCAGGTTGGTTGTGTGTATTGTTAATCATCACTGAGCTTAACTATTTAACATTTGGGAAAGCTATAGGCCCTTTTCACAGAGGTGTCATCGTAGGAAAAACACAGGTGTCGCTCATAACATGAATTATGGGTCTGCTCCTTAGCAGACTAAACTAGTGACGATAAAAAGTGAAGGAAACCTAAAAAAAAGACTGACGCTATTTACTGTGCCTCAGCAACCCCAAACACATAATGATTCGGCCATTTTCTTTTCTTTTCTCACTGTCTCTATTCAGAGTCAGGTGCTGTTATAACTCTATACAATGCCTTGACACTTTTCTACCCAGAAGTAAGCGTAAACAACTCTAAAACAGTGAATCAGCTTTTTCAAGTGGAACTTACAGTGGACAGAAGGCATTTTGGTGTGTCCTCATTCTTTTCTTTTATCCAGATAAAGAAAGGAACCGTCCTATTTATGTGATTGTTTCAATTTTGAAGCTTCAGTTTCAGCATCGGATTCCCTTTCCCTGGCCGATGTTGCCGAGGTAGAGAAGCAGAGCTTGGATGTATTGAGGGAGCGGGGCGAAGAAATGTCTCCCATTTTTTCTTTGGTGCTCGCAGTAATAGACCGTTTGCAAGCTGATGGTGGCGAAGATCATACCGTGATAAATTCTTGAAAATGTGGCTAATTGCAATATGTATGCACAATGTTAGGAGAATTGGTACATGTAACATTAAAATAAAAAAGATAACATAAGAACAAAAAGAAGAAAATACATTTTAAGTCAGAAATCTCCCATGAGCCCATCTGCATGTCGGGCGACCCTAAGGTTGAGCAGCCCAGGGTGGCGGTCCAATAGTCTTTTGTTGCTTAGGAAGGTTCCTAACTGAGTGAATGACCCGGAAGTATCTAAGTGGCAGCCATGATAAGGGCTGGTCGAATTCTCTAAATGCTAAGGAAAGGTGCTTCAATGCTTCCTATCTTATCTCCTTTAGCATAGGGTACACTGGACCATCCTGTACAAAAGGAAAGGAGATAATGCCGTCCCACAATTCCTTGCGGCAGCAACATATAAAGCGAAGCACCATTTGTCATTTACATGATCGTCATGTAAACAATCATACTAATTGGGATTCATGTGGATAAATATGAGTGGACAGGAGGGTGAGCGTGAGCAACCATTCTCAATGTGACAACCATTTTGTTTCACTTTTGTGACTGGTAGCCTATATTCCTTTTTTATTTAAATTCCAACCAAGTAATCTTTTTCACCCCGGGTTGTCCACGTTTATAAAGCCTGTATGAACCAACACAGTTAAGAACACACAGGCCGAAGTACCTAAGTTTCTATGGTCTTTTAGTAGTCCGTCTTCGGAACATTGTAGTTTCACCACCACGGCAGACCCACGTCCAAAACACCCGCCGTCGCATCATGACGTAGCCTAGTGTAAGTGCAGCCGTGTTCTCTTCGCACCGCGGCCGTCTTTTCCTAAGTCCTTATGAATTCTCCCTCACATCTTTCCTTGGCCTCGTGACGTTTCCCATAAAGGTCAAGTGTTTAGGAAAAAGACATAGGACGTAATTTTTGGACTATTCGACCGCAGTCCTGGTCTACATAGTGGTGCAGCAGTGGCTCACGGGGTAGAGCGGGTTGTCTGGCAACCCGGAAGATTGCTGCTGGTTCAATTCCCGGCTCCTCCTAGCTAAGTGTCGAGGTGTCCCTGAGCAAGACACCTAACCCTAACTGCTCCCGACGAGCTGGCTGTTGACACCGCCGTCTATAATTGTAAAGCGCTTTGAGGGGAAAAGCGCTATATGAATGCAGTCCGTTTACCATTTACCAGTGTGTCACAGCAATCAACACAAACAAGAAGCCAACGAGTCACTCCAAACCACTGCAAAAAAATAAGAAAACACAAATAATGTACTAATGTGAATAAAGATTAAAAAAAGATTAAGTATTAAGGATAAGATATATACTGATAAAAACATACAAAAAATGACACAAACAATAAAGTAAGTAAAAAATTATCTTCATAATGTCCACGATACAATTACAACTGGTAAACATTTCACAAAATTGGTGGTGTTTCTCATGCGCTCCCTTCATGTGCTTCCAGTTACTTTGTTGTCTCTTCCCGCTGTGACTTAAAAAAAACATTGCCATCTGCCGTTGGGCATTATTAAATGAAAAGACCCCGAGTCATAGTGTGCATACGGACATTTTCTCACAGTGGAGTTTCACAGTCTCACCAGACTGCTTTGGTTTGGACTTTACCGCCAGTTGAAAAGGACAAAGCCGGCGTGATTATCATATCTCTCTTATTGCTGACATCCTTAATGAAATGGCCAAAAGCAACCGGGACTTTCTGTTTCTTACACGTTGCCCGTGACCCGCAAACACCCGTCGCTTGTACCTTCAGTGTACCTCCATTGTTTAACGAAAGGCCATTAAAACGAGACACAGTGGAATTCATCCATCATAGTTTATGAGTCAGGTGACAATGAGGCATATTTGTGTATAAGGACGACATTTGGAAAATATGTTTAATTGAAGCATAACGATAGACTCTGCGGTTTCAAAGCGGCGGACCCAGCGACGTACAATTATTGACTACATGGTGGTTATACAATAGAACAATAGAATGATGCCAGCTTTGATCTTTATAGAGAAATCCATCCACCTCTTCCACACCTTCAGATCCTGACCCCTGTATTATATTCATTATTTAGTTACCATTGAGTAACTAAATAATACTTTAGCCAATGCTTCTATCTAAAGCAGTGGTTTAGATATGTGGAACGTAATGGCATCGCTGTACTACACACTAAGTGATTAGTAGTAGTTTGCTCGTGGCTATGAATCATTAGGCAGTCAGTTCGTATATATATACAGGACGCCTATGAGACCGTTAAAAAAAAAAATGGTTTGCTAAAATGGATCATCAAATATCCATAGCATATGTCAGCAATCTCCTGTGACCCCGTATGCATATCAGGGGACCCCAAGTGGGGTCCCGACCCCAAGGTTGAGAGCCACTGATCTAAAGTGTCTCACAGTGAAATGTTCCATTTTCATTGCAGGTATAGGTTAGGCATAATGCTCAAGGTTGCCTACAGGTAGACCGCAGGCGTTGGAGTTTGAACCCAGAAACTTTCAGCTGCGAGTCAATCACCCTAACCCTCACAAGACTCTCCAAAGAGAACTTTATTAGTCCCATGTCAATGTTTTTCCATACGCTCCACATATTTAAAGTACCCCACATTGGACACTGCATTTAAGCCGGAGAAGGAAACCAGTGTCAGCGACTATAGACCAGAAGCATCGATGTAGATTAAATCCTTTAAACGTTTAGCACTCACAGAAGAAAATACCCTACACAGCCTTCTCTCTGCCCCCTGTGGTTTTCCCTTCAGGGCACACTGCTCGCTGGATGATGCTATTAGCTTGCTCCTATGTGGCTTCTGGAATCATCCAGACTCCTACAACACACACACACACACACGCACCGTGCGATTCACGATCTCTGTAGACCTCAGCTCTGCTTTCAATACCGTTATCCCCCAGAAGTGCCATGTGACGAGCTGCCGTGTAGCAGCTTGCCACAACCCCAGCCAACTGCCTCTGGATTTGTGTTGTGGATCGGCTGCAAGATCCATGCGACCACACATCTATCTGTAACTCGGTTTGAACGCAACACAAAAACATTCTCAGTAGGGAAGCCAAACAGAGGTGTCTTTTATTTGTCATCACCACCACCGCCACCAACACACCACAATATTCAACATTGCAAAACCCACACCGATCTTTGCCAAGCTCCAAAGCGCCGTCGTTTAGAGCGACTCCATCTCCGTTCGATTTTTTCCCCCTCTCTTTCTCTGCCTCCTCCTCCAGCTCCAAGGCCATCCTGCCACGTTTTATCCACTCTGTTCAGCGGATTACGTTCTGCAGCCGCCCTTCCCTGCATCACGATGCTGTTTGTTACCAGGGAGGGAGTTGGAAAAACAACACAGTTGGTCCTACACACACATGCAGCCCTGTCTTTCTTTAACTTTTACTTAAATGCTATGCCCAGGGACTGCTGGTGAAATGTAGCTATCTAGCTAACTCTGGGACAGTCCATTGGCCCTGTTAAATAAAGTATGCTATGCTATACTATAATATGCTACGCTATACGCTGCTATACTACAGGGCTACTACTTTGTTACATTTGTATTATGCCATTTATTTCTGCTGCACGTTATTCTACGAGGACTTTATATGCAATATTATGCAATATTAGTGTGTTTTTTTTTAACCTGAGTGTCGCAATTTCCAGTAAAATGTTAGACATGTTATAAATGTCTCAGTTTTCTTGCCACCGTATTAAAGATGAATGTGTGAATCTCTGGCATTGCACCTCTAATTGTCTGTGTGAGTGTGAATGCAGAAAGTTGAAATAGCAGTAGACTTCTCAGTGTATCTTCCTGCAAGCATATTCCAGTTGATTCCACACAGCACATTTGTAATCTTTCACCAATTAAATTTACATTTGGTGAATGTGAGTGACATTTAAAAAAACAGATTAAACTAGTCAGGCAGGGTGGTTATTTAAGCATTTGTTTTATTAATTTGTTGAGTTTATTTATCATTTTGAAGGGACACATTTCTTCAACATATTTCCTCCTTTTTTTCCAAAACGATGATTCATTGGCGAGGCGAACAGAATATTGGAGGAAGCAATGTTATTTACACTCTTGTTCTTTTTCGCCAAAAAAGTTAACGGTTCAGATTCAGATGCAGAATTATAAAAAAAAAACGTGCCGTGTCACTTGTTAGCCTGCGCCTCGACTTAAGCGTGCGTTTACTTTGTCCTTCTTCTTCTGCCTCCACGCGAGCGGTGTCAGCGCGGTGCTGCTGTATTATCGCCGCATGTCGGACGACAGAGGTCACAGCTGGAGGCTAAGCTCAGCCATTCCCTGTGAAGAGAGTCAGCGTGTAGCATTCCCCAGCTCTAATGAACTCTCTCACCTGATGCCTGCAGCCGCCGCCGCGGGGTCAAGCTAGCGCTGTGCTCTGTGTGATGTGATATCACATCTTCTCCTCCTTATTATTATTATTATTTGATTTCGGCAGTGAAATATTAATGAATGGCCCGTTCGTAGACTTTATCCTTGAGGAGACGAGAAGCGCCTGTTTTTTCGGTTTTGAAACAGAAACGGTTAACTAAACACGATGTGCTTTTCAGCTTGTTATGTCATGGAAAGAAAATCAAATCCAAAAAACAAAAAAATCCATAGGGCTCAATAGGTGTCAATGAAAGAGGTGAAACTCAATTGAACTCCCCCCCCCCCCCCCCCCTCTACCCCCCGCTGTCTCGTTCCCGTATTGATAGGCGGTTCGCGGCTGTATATCAACTTTAATGAAGTCTGTCCTTTTCCCCGTTCACACCGTTTAATCTCGTATTGACGTTTCCGGTTGGCCTTACAATAACAGCATATAAGTCACCTTTACAGCGGAGGCGAATAAAGTCGTAACTACTGCAGTTAAAAAGCCATCACAGCCAACAAAGCTTGTCAAGTAAAAGAGAAAATAAAAGGGGATGGGATGGGATCTTTATTTTCTGCAGAAGGAAATACTTCACCAGGTAACCACAGTATTGTGAGGAAAAAAATGAACCCATAAAAAAATCAAAACATTTTTGATTACTTTTGCTATTGTCTGACCAGTGTTGTGTTTGATGTTGCCTGGTGCTTTGCCCATGCAGCTGTTTGTTTAGTTTAGTTTCTTCTTCTTTGTTGGTATGCAGGTTGGACTTCAGCTGGACTTGCAGGTGTGGCGAAACGCCTGACATCTGCATATCTCGCTCCTTGTCTCGGAGGGAAATGGCAGGCTTTGAAAATTGGGTAGCTGCAGCAAAAGGAGACATCTGTGTTTAACGCGGGCCGTCCCCTCATTGTGATGTAGATACGTGTCAAGTCAACACAGTAGCTGCAGCTCAGGTGATTAACCAGTGTTTGGGAAGGATTGTGTTAGCAAAGCAAACAGGTGTCCAAAACTCCCTGTGCAGCTCATTATAGAAGTCCTAATTGTGTTGTGTTTCCTTTGTTATTTTACTGTTTGTCTTTGTCAACTGCATACTGTCCATATTGTAAGTAACCAGGTACCCCCCCCCCCCCCAATCTCTAATGGGGTGTGGAGGGACCAGTTATACATCTGACTCAGCCAGACACACCACCCTGCCTAATGGCAGGTGAGAGATTGAAATGCCTCACGGAAAGGACTGGACTCTCTCACGTGCTGATGTCTGCTATTAACACAGAATAGGAGTGAGAAAAACTGTAATGGGGGGGAAAGGAACAGAATTATGTTTAATGTGTCTCGCAGCAGGCTGAAGTAAAACAGAGTATTGTTTGGCAAAGGGAGAGGCAGGCTTTTCATGGCCAAAGCTGTGTGTGTTTGCGTGCACGTTTCTTCCGATGCGTTTTCAGATGTGTGTGTGGGGTGTGGACTTTTTTGTGCATGTCTGAGTTTGCGCGTGGGGGTGTGTGCGTGTGGGTGGGCGTTGGTGTGTGTGTGTCTGTGTGTGTGTGCGTGTGGGTGGGCGTTGGTGTGTGTGTGTGTCTGTGTGTGTGATGCGTGTGCGTGCGTACGATTGTGTTTGTGTACGTTTTGGATTCACTGCAGGCGGGAAAAAAAAAACACTCACATCAGCATCTTTTCCCTACCGCCCAATTAGCTTCGACATTCAAAAAATATCCAAATAAGTTTTCCCTATTTGCATCCTTTTCATTTGCGTGGAGCACACATTCAACTGGCAGGGCTGCTCGACTTTCTTCAGACACTTGTGATGTCACAACTTGGAGATAATTGGATAATCCCGATTCAAAGGGAGAATCGTGCCTCACTGACAGTGAGGCAGTATTTACCTGGCACGGAACTGGGGCACCAGTAGATAAGTTTAGCTTGGCAATGTGCAACCTAGCTTATATTCAACTGGGCAATTTATAAAGACTTATATTGAGATTTATCTCCCAGTTAATAGACTATTGTTTAGCTGGCTGATCATACCGCGGGTGGTTATAAATCTTGTAGGGTTTCTTTTTTGTCTGACCCGTTCTGTGTGAAGAATAGAATTCGGAATGTTTTGTTTAACACTAAAAAGAGACGAAGAGATTGTTGCTCCTTGTCATTCACAAATGTGCACCGACACACACGCACACTCAGGCATGCCCCCCACACACACCCACACACACACACACACAAATGTTTTGTGCACGTTTTGTTTTGGTGGACAGATCCCAATGTGCCCAAAGTAATTCCCCCTGGCGTCCAAACCGTCCAAACCCTACCATCTCGGTGGATCAATTGCCTCCAAGTCTTTATGAATTATTAATGCCAACATTCACAGTTTTTTACTGATGGGAAAATCATTTCAGATTGATTTTTTTTTCTTCCTGAGTTCCCAATGAATTCATCAGTTGTTTAAGGCGTCAATACTATTTTCCAGATACGGCTGGGAGGCAAAGAAACGCTGATCAGGAATCCTGACTCTGTGACATTGCCCCTCTGACCTTGAGCTGGATACCTAACCCAGCACACGTCGATACATATTCATGGTTGTCTCTTGCCCACACACGAGTCCACACCGGTGTGTGCGCTGAGTACACAGAACAGCAATGTGCTACCAGCAGCACATGGCAGCAGCGGTATTGTTAGCGGCCCGATTTCTATCGCTCTGTATCTTAAGAGTTAAGACTGTCGATGTGGCTTACATTAGATAATGCAAGAGAGAAGCCTTTAAAACAAAAAAAAAAAGAAAGAAAGGCAATTGGTAGAGCTTAAGGAGGTTTATATTGCTGCTCCTTGCTGGGGAAGAAAAAAAAACACATTGATGGAGCTTAATTAAACTTTACGTTTAATTCCCTGTCTTTAAAAAGCTAAATGAAAGACGATTCCCCGGTGAATATCCCTGGCTAATTCTACAGAAAATGGACTTAGGAGACAAATGATCTTGTTAGCTTTATGTCGGGGGCGGGGCCAATCCAGGCTCTGAATGGATGATTGACGGCTCTGTTTGTGCACGGCCAGGCCCCTGGCCAGCGATGGTATGAATAGAGCATGGTTAGCATCGCCAGCTTAGATCAATAGGCTAAAGTGTCAGCTAAGCGCAAAGGCTTCACCCTTCAGCTATCTCTTGATCATTGATAAATGCGAGCTGTAGCTTGCTTGAAATTTGAATGATATGAATGACATTTTAAATTTGTCATAATATATCATGACATATTTGCCGATTATAAAGGAGAAAGGAGAAATTACTCCTAGACATTATTTCATTACCCGGCATTTCCTTGAAGAGAAAGTTTTTTCGCTGAGTCTCTGTGGACCTTGATAAGAGCAAGGCAATATCAACAGCAGGATATTAAAAACCCATGTACAAAGATTTAGCACTCCAATGCTTGGAAGAGGAGTTTCAAAGTAAAACAACTGCCCTCGTTCACTGGGTAAAAGATTCCTAACTCTCCTTTAAAGGGCCTCTATTTTACCACCAGGCGTGAGTCTGGTGGTACAAGCCATTACAAGCCATTGCAAAATCTAGTGGGCTGTACCCAGATCTACCTACCAACCAGTGGGTTGCCAGGTTAATCCATCATACATCTGGGTGTATGACATGTGATGTCACAAATAGGTAGATTTTTCATAATGGCGAATAAAACGCACACCTGGTGGTAAAATAGGGGCCCTTTATTGGAAAGAAATGTCCTTTTACTACAACCGCAATGAGATGTAATGGCCACCTCTCCAACCACGAGTGCATCCAGGGAAGTGGGACAGAAATTGACAGAGGGAGCAGAAAAAGAATAATTTCCAACTACAACCACTCTCCGGCCGCGCTGAGCAGTAAGCAAGCCACGTCTCTCTGGGGAACTATCAGACTGGGGCTGGCTACAAATGGCTTAACTGCCCAGCTCCTTGATGGCGGCGACTATGGAGGGAGGGAGAGAGAGAGAGAGAGAGAGAGAGAGAGAGAGAGAGAGAGAGAAAGAGGTGCTTTGGGAATGACCTGTAGACCAAACACATCACCACATTCAATCTGTTGCCTTATTTATCTAATCACCAGCTCATTCACCGCTCCTCAGAGACGGCCAACTCCACGCAGCAGAGAAACTAAACCCGACAGAGACTGACACTGTAGTCTAATCGAAAAAGTGGTTTGAGATGAATAAGAAAATCCTCTCCAGTTATATTTAATGTGTTGACATCATTTATTTAACATGGTCTGTTTCCGCCGCTGTACAAAAATATTCCGGTGGAAATGCAGGCATTTATTGTTTGGTAAATTACAAAGCTTCTGTCTCTGACACAAAAGGTCTGGCTGTCACAAGGCCTTGCGCCGCTCCATTACAGACAGAGCGGAAAAGTACTGGCCGAGGATGAACGTTTGGAACATTTTCAAGTCTGCCAATCGAGGCATGATTCTCTCAGCCATCTGGTTTGGAACTGGTGTGTGGTACATGCATGTTAAAAAAGACACAATGTTGTATACACCATTGGTTTTGATTTGAGGCATGAGGTCATTCCAATTATCGATACACAATTTTACGATTGAGCTATTGTAAGCACAAATATTTGAACTAAGCATTTGTGATTATGTATCTGATCACAAGCCACGGTAAGCAGAATGTCCTCGTTTTCCCCAGCCATTCTTGTTTCTTAACCTGCTAAGATGAACTAGGTACAGATTTACTGGAACATTTTAGTGTTTAATAAGTTCACAAATATATACTGTATATGCTAGACAACCTTGACGATGAGCATAAAATGAGCCGTTTGTTTGTGCCATATTTGTATATACAGTATGTATACATGTACTGTAGACACGCAAAATGCAACAATCAACAGGACCCTTTCTTCACGCCCACACTAAAACACTGGGCATATTCATAGCATGACTCACAAACATGTCACAATCAGCCATTTACACATTCAATTCAAATTCAGAAATAGATTCTGAATCTGACTTTGCGTACAGGGTTTGCATTTGACACGTTTGTTGTTTTTAATTGAATTTCTCCAAACAGCCTGAATAAGAATTAAACAAATAACAAAAATATTTATTTTTACGAGCAACCATCAGCCAGAGGAATATGAAAAGGTTATAGAGGAATATTGTATTGCTGGCCTGGTGACAATTTCTAAATCCAAACTAACTGACCCAGGGGGATATTATAGGAGACTATTTTTTTGTTATGTGTGGTCCATTTTGTGCGCATATGCCTGCACACTCAGGAGAACGTCAGGGTTCAGCTTTTATCGTAGCTGTTTGTAATTTTGTAACTGCAACTACATTTTCCAGTCCTTGTGCCATTTGAGTTATTGCGACTATTTCTGTGTGATGTAAGGTCAAACAACTTGATAAAGATGTTTAAACGTTATCAGACTAAATTAGACATCGCGTCCTTCTACGTCAGATCAAAAGGTCTAATATGGGTCCTTGCCGCTGATCTTTTTGCTGACATACATACAAACAAAGACCTAGCTGTCGCTAATATCTACTATTAGCGCTTGGATTCACCGACCCTGTTCACAACAATGGCTCGACACCTCACAGCACTTCACCTCTGGTTGATTTTACCGTTGTCTGCTTTGTGAAACACTCAATAAGGACTGCTTACTTCTGTTGATTAAGGTTAGTAGAAGGATGACTTATGTTGTGTGGCATTTCCAAACAACATCGCTGCCAAACCATGTTACTCTCAGGCCAATTGATTGTTGTGATGGGAAAAACACTGTCTTTTCTTTCTCTATTTACTCAAGTAATGCTGATAAGCTGGAAATATATTTGATTATTCATGTCAGTATACAAATAAATGAAATAGACATTAACCCCATGTCACATGACTAGCCCTATCTTCGGTGTATTTCTATTTCTATCTATTAAAGTCTCAACCTCTCATTCTGCCTGACAATAATTCATGTTGCAGTCCAGGTACAGTATTGTATCTGGGCAGACCTGTGGGGCATTTTGCTTCAGTTTTACAGAGTCCTTTAGTTATTCCGCCTCAGTGTATTTAAATATAACTTAAATCGATGCAATGTAGGCTAGTAATAATGTAGTGAATGTATTTACAGTAACAATAGCTAGTGAAATTCATGGTTGTTTTTGGTCCTTTGTTGAGTGGAAAACTTTATTTGTGTAATTGGGGCCACTAGATGATATATGTATGTAGGAAGAACTCTGAATGTAGAAATACGAAAGCAATAGTGCACTGTCTCAATGGTTAATGTATGTCTTGTGGCAATATTGAAAACTATTGTTCCATTAAGGGGATATTGCCTCTTAAATGAGTTATATATTTGGGCGTGTGTTTTCTTTAACATACACATTTCTCTGAAGTTATTTACAACACATATGTGGAGTGTGTGTTGTTGGTGGCTGGTTTAAGCAGCCTCACTTGGTCAGAGTCAGGCTGATTAGACTCTGGGGCTGCTGGGTGAGGCTGCACACCTGCGGGGCATCGGCCAATCAAGGCCCACAGGTTAAACCAGCCACCAGCACACACACTCAGGAGGAGCGCTAGCATGTTAGCACTTACCAACTGCGCTGCCTGCAAACCGCTGTACAGCTCTGCAATAAATCGGTTTACTCATCCGTAGCAGTCCGACTGCCACCGTTAGGGAGATGAGCGAGAAAGGAGAGAGCGTTGGCGGTTTCAAGCGTCTTTATTATGACTTCCGATACGGGGGGACACCGAGTGCCAACAACCCCAAACCGCACAGGTACGCAAAATATATTAAATACAGTAACAGCCACTGGGTATTTAATCATGTCCACGGCAACCAGGAATGCCCGCAGAAACTCCTTCTCGTGGACGTTCAGGATCCAGAGAGCAAAACCACGTGACTATATAGCCGAACTCATTAGGCTCATCACCCACAGCCACGTCGATCCCGGGAATCAGCCGCCCCGCTCCCCTTGTTTGCAGCCCGATACCAAGCCACGCCCCCTTCCCTCCACATCATCACATCTGCCTTGTCCTGGGGTCGCAGGGGCCCAGAGAAGCCTCTTAGTGGCATGTAGCAGGGTCAGCTGCTACAACATACTTTTACAATGTGGTTAAACAAAGTCTAATAGAATATGGGGACGTTTAGGGAGTATAGGCATGTAATGATTCAGTCATTTAATTTTAAGATCTTTGGGTGTCACTGGAGTAAAAATGGTTTAGATACTCATCAGCCCACATCTATATCAAGCGATAATAGAGAAGAGATAATTTAATCTTCTTTACTTTAAAAAACATTGACAAAGTGCACTTCACATCAACCAGTTATTTGTGGAGCGTTGTCCCAGTTTAAGTGAATGCGGTTTAAATCCATGATGCTAAATAAAAGTGCTTTTAGATACCATGACATGTCAATGATTCTTTCAGCTACCTTAACCACACAGAAGGTTGTCTAAAACCTTAAAATAAAAGACTGACTCACACAGACTCCCCAGAGAAAAACAAACCGTGATGCTTGTTTTGACCTTGGTTCTGTCTCCTTCCAGTGTGACAAACAAAGTTGCCGTGGAGATTTGCCTAGGCGCTGCGTTCCACGGTAGTTTGAATTGCGTCATTTGAATTTGTACCCGGCCCTGTTTTGTTTAAAGTATTCTGCCAGCTCCTTTCTCGTTGTTTAGGTGTCATAGTCGATGCGTATTAGGGAAAGCGTACGTTTGGCGCTATCGGACAGAGGCTGGTATCCATTCAAATCAAATTAAATGTCTCGACTATCGAATAAGTGACATCGATGCCAAAGGTGAATAAACAGACATGGAAGAGGATGCCTCGTGTCACCGCTTGACGTGAAGTACTTACATTTAGTACAATTTGAAGTGAAGGCAGCCAACGTGTCATTGAATAATGTAAGGTTATTCAGTAGTCCCGCACGCTGCCCACGAGACCACCTGAAGGGGCTCTGACATTCCTCTATATATAGACATAGCCATGTGTTCCAGGCCTCCGGTCTGCAGCGAGCCTCCAGCCTCCGATGCCTTGAAGCCTCACTTCCTAAAAATACCCCGCAGGACCTTTTTTATTTTCCTTTGCAAATGAGCCGGGGCCCTTCATTTGTGTACAAACCAGGACTGGTAAAGATGGCGCCGAAGCGTGCCAGGGGTTGTCTCTTTGGCAAGATAATGAGGTAGATTATAGCAACACGCGCTCTAAATACAAACATTCCTGCCTTCCCCTGAATAAATATAACAGGGCCCGGCCTAGTGCCGCTTGTTCTCACTTGAAGTCTTTAACCCGTGAAGAATGGCTCCGTAGAAAATGGACCCAAAACAAAAAAGCATGCAAACCAGACACATTAGGGCCAGGACAAGAAGGTGAACACCCTCAAGTTTGGTACATATTTTACAGAACACTTTTCACTCAATTTAACTAATGGCAGACATAACATGCGCACGCACGCACGCACACACACACACACACCACACACACACCTCTTACATAACATTCATCTGTCATCCCTCGGCTCTTAACGCCTGTGTAGAATCAGTACAATGAAAGAGAAATGTCTCTGTGTTTAATACAGCGTATGGAACATTTAGCATTTAGCTACAAACTTTGTTAAAAATGTGCTGTGAATGGCGAACGCTGTCACAAGGTCACTGGAAGAATGAGACGCAGAGCGTGTCAGTATTCTTATGGAGTGGAGACGTTTCAATTCGACAACATTGTGTGAGGTCTGCAATTTTCTGAGAAGGACAAGATGGCCGCCCGGTGACCAAAGTCACCCGGGATCGCGACCTCTTCCGACAGGCCAATAATGCATGTGACAAATGTCAGAGTTGCTTCTGTTGCCCTGGACCTTTATAGATGTATTGATTTTTTTTTGTTCCTTGTTTTGTTAACGGCAGTTTTTTTCCGCCTAAGTTTTATGTCCTCCGCAAGTCGTATATATTTGTCCCCAAGTCAGCAGCAACAACTCTCCCTCTGGTTTAACACCTTCCCCTACCTCTGTCTCTTGTGTAAGTGGCCTCTTCTATCGAGTGGATGTGTTTTGTTCCCTGCTAATCTCTACTCTCATCGGCAGGGGCTTTGGCCCTGCTCTTTGCACCTCCCTAGTCTTGGACAGTCTGTTTGCTTTCAGAAGATCTCCATCTAACTGCTAAATCTTTAAATGGTTTCCATCCAGGGCCGGGGCGGCCGTGAGTCCACTTGAACCATCCGGCAGTGGTGGAGCAGCGCTTCCGCTGCTTCCTTCTGAAGTTTCTGTTGTTCGAATGCAGAATTTTTCATGCGGCTGTTGTTTTTTTCTTCTTCTTTTTCGGATGCACCAGCTGTGGTGCGTGCTGTCGTCAAAACGCGAGCCAAAGGTGTGTTGGATTGTTTCTGTTTAATGATGATGCTCATTACCTTCAGCTTCTTGCACTCTTGCCATCTCCTTAGTACATAGCGAGCCAATTATTCCTAAATGTATGTGTGTGTGTGTGTGTGTGTGTCTCTGCACTTTTTTTAATGTGTGCGTGCCAGTGTGTGCGTGGATGTGTGTATGTGTAAAATACAATGGGTCCTCCTCCCACTAGCAACACAACATATATCTCCCATAATGAGCTTCTTTTAGCACCAAGTCAACCCCTCCCCGAGAAACACACAACGCGTCAAGGTTTCCTAATGCGGACGGTTAACACGGAGCCGTCCTATACACCGGCCCAGTTTTATACTATCCCTGGACGACGTGCATTATCCACATCTAATTAAGTCTTCACGTGTCTATAATAAACCACATTACACCTCTGGGGCCGGTGGATCAGGTCAGGGGAGTTTGTATCGAGAGGTGGGTTACTGTCAGGTTGACAGTGAATGTGTGTGTCGGTGTGTGTGTGTGTGTATTCAAACACGCTCGTGTGTGTTTTAGAATCATGCCTATGATGGTTATTTAACATTGGCTAATTAACCCAGAATAAATCAGGGCAGCACAGTAAATATTTGCCATCAGGGAGGCAATGAGGGGACAGAGATGCTCTCAGCAGTGTTACCTGCAGGTGTGTGTCTGTATTAGCGTGTGTATGTGTGTGTGTGTGTGTGTGTGTGTGTGTTATGCATGTGTGTTTATGCGTGTGAATGTGTACAAGTGTGGCTGTGCACGTCTGTGTGTGTGTGTGTGTGTGTGTGTGTTATGCGTGTGTGTGTGTGTGTGTGTGTGTGTGCGAGTGTGGGTGAGTGTGTGTGTGTGTGTGTGTGTGTGTGTCTTGCATGTGGGTTTCTGGTCAAAAGACTAGAGAGAGTGGGGGAAGAGAGAGAGAGGGGGTGAGAGAGAGGGGGGGGTGAGAGAGAGGGGGACAGATTGTGTGTGTGTTTGTCTGTGTGTGTCTTGCATGTGGGTTTCTGGTCAAAAGACTAGAGAGAGTGGGGGAAGAGGGGGGGGGGTGAGAGAGAACGGGACAGATTTTGTGAGAGAGAGAGAGAGAGAGAGAGAGAGGGTGACAGAGAGGGAGAGCAGGGAGAGCTGGGGAAGCGGGTCTGAAAGGGTGCAGCCAGCCAGCTGTTGGTGTGGTTTGATGAGTCTCTGG
>OOFB01016487.1:11918-24464 GCA_900323305.1 Trachyrincus murrayi | reverse complement strand
CCTTATAAAAACAACCAATTGTTCCGTTTGAATCCGGGAATCCAAAAAAAAGAAGGGGATAGAAGTGTGTGGTGGAGGTAGTGGTGTTAGTGGTGGTGGTGGTGGTGGTGTTGGGGTGGGGGGTGTGGGGGGGGGGGGGGGGGGGGGGGGGGGTGTATTAGTGTGTGTGGATTTGTGTGCATGTGTGTGTAGGCCCATATTCATAATACATCTATGCATATACACAATGTGTGTGTATGTGTGACTTCATATGCATGAGAGATAATGCATGTGTGTGTGTGTTTATGTGTGTATATGTGTGTGTTTATGCATGCGTGTGGTTAGTGTGATCAGAATATCTCTGTGCATATATGCACCAAGGTGCCCATGTGTTTATGGGGCTCCATGCACACTTGTGCAGCCTCTTATTGCGGGTCATAACAGTTGGTGGTAAAGTCTTCCCTGGGGGCCCCTCACGGAGCGGGCTGCCTGGGCTCAGCTGGCCCTGGGGCCCAGGTGCCCACTCCCCTCCACTACGCTACCCTCCATGCCATCGCTGGATGGGCTTGTGTATGTGCTTCAAGTAATCCTTAAATGTGTGTGTGTGTGTGTGTGTGTGTGTGTGTGTGTATTTGAAAGTCTGTATAGCTTTATGTGATTTTATGTGATATTAAGTTCAAAACATTAAATTGTCCGGGTTTTCAGCTATATAAATACATGTATTAGTAGTAAATATTAGATGCTGTGGATGGATTCGGCGCTTTGTGCCGGTTGCTCTTGGCAGCACATGAGTCACGTAAACGCGGCGATCGCACGCCACCTGCAGTACTGTCTGTGTACCTGCAGTACTGTCTGTGTAGTCTCTTTTGTCCATCCTGTTATATAGGGGTTCCCCACAAGGACGTACGTTTCTTAACAGACAAGAGATAAGCCTAGCACATTACCTCATTAAATGTTATTAAATGTAATTAAATAACATTATCTGTATATCATCAACTGTTTTTTGAAAAACTATGAGATTAACTATTAGATAAAACTACGACTATAAAATGTACTTTTATGATTGGCCCATTTGTAAATCCTACGTTAAAAAACCGTAGAAACCGTAGAAACCGTAAACCCGAGGGAATCAATCAAAAACATTATGTAGGCCTGAAGGTAGGCTGCTAATGTCTGTTATAATATCAATGAAATGAGCACCTCAACGTTTCAAGAACACTTTAGCGATGTTGTTAATGTTGATGATGGAAGAACAGATATGCGCTGTTTTCCGCGTTCACGCAGACGTCACCTGCTTTAGGGACCCTGATCGGAGGCCCCCCGGTGAGACCTACGGAAGCCCGGAGGTCGGAGGCGCTCCGGTGAGACCTACGGAAGCCCGGAGGTCAGAGAAGCGAATAGAAAAAACCCAACAATGGCTGCGGCGGTGTCTATCCAGAGCGCTAGCCCCGCTATAGAGCTCACCCTGTCGGCTCAGCAAGCAGCCAGCCAGGCCAATGGAGACCGGGTTAAAAAGGAAGAAGAGGGAACAGGTGAAAGCTTATATTTCCAACGTTTTTGTGCTTTTATTCCCCACCGCTTCTCATTTCAAACATGGGCTAAGAACGGTGTGCTAACAGTTAGCCATCAGGCTAGGTAGCTTAGCTGGAGTTTCTAGACCATCCAGTATAGGAGTATTTATGTTTCTACAGTGATTCAACTCCTTAGTGTATGTCACAAAAAGTTCAAACTGAACCAGGTTAATGCAACCCACAAGTAAGTGCCACTGGTGTTGTTATGGTTGGCAAGTAAGCCATCTAGTAGTTAGCCAGCAGCATGCTAACAGTGTTGACATCTGGTTAAGGTTGGTTCATCATTATTTTCCTCTGCTGTTTATTGAATTTATATACTGTTCATTACTGTGTGTGTATTGAATCTTTATATGTTCCCCGTTGCCACCACACATCCTCTTGCCGTTATAATACTAAACCTGACCTGTACGATTATACCACTGTCCTATTATACCATTATTATGCCACTGTCAAGTACACCACTGTATTTGCGAGCTAGTAAAAGCTACTGCCTTTTGGTGACAACAGCAGCTTCTTAAGCATCTTAACCTGCAGGTGGTTCAGATATGTCATGTTTAGGTAGATCAAACAGGAAGACTGTTTGATCTATTTTCTTATGGAGATTTGGTTTAGTCAGGGAGTTGCTGTTCAAGTTGTTTTTATTTGTCACATACATACACGGGGTGTGCAGTGAAATGAAAGTGTAGTACATGTATTATTTGTATAGTATTGTTGAGTGTAGACTCGACTGCTGAACCCCAGTGTCTGCATGGCATCCTTGAGCAAAATGCCCCTAACCCCAACCTGCTCTTGAATGACATGTATCTGTATTCGCTGTAAGAATTTCCTAAATGACTAAATAGTAAACTTTTCATTGGACTATACCAGAATGACCAGACAACTTTTGTGTGTTATGAGAATAGGAGTATCGTAACATTTAGCATACAATTTAGAGTTGCGATCTTACTGATGATATTCCGTTCATTTATAATGTCTTAAGCACAAAACGCATCAGCTGTGATGATGGTAAAATGGTATGTCGAGGCCGATGCAGACAGACCAGTTCTGGGTGTGGAAGCCAGTGTCCCCCAGCTCGAGAAAATGTGTGTTATACCTAAAGGGTGAATTATACTTCTGCATAGAGTGGACATGTACGCCGTGAGTCTCTACATCACCACAGAGGCCGCTGCCGTAGGTTACGTGCACCTTTCCAAAAATGCAAAACTAAGGTTAGGGTTAGTTAATGTAAAACTACGCATCAGGGCAATGGACATCCTCTTTCCTGCTACGTTTCCCGGTTAATTGATGATAGACGAGTTTAGAAGGTTGGCGTACGTGTTCAATTGTTCATTTGTACGACACATCGTCTTCACATTATAAAAACTACCAAGATGTCACTGAAGTCGGGACCTTTGACGGACTACACTCAGAATATCAGACGCACAAGAAGCATCAATGCGAGCAGCAGAATTGTAATTGACCCTTGACCCCCGTGTGTTTCCAGAAGCGGAAAAGCAGAGTCGCGTGGCGGTCTTACTGGAGCGCCTCCATGCCAAACACAGCGCCTCTCGGCCCTGGCAGGAGACCAGCAAGGTGGTCCGACAAGCGATGGTGAGAACCCCCCTGTAGCTATACTTTACTATACTTTGTGTTTTCAACCTGTCTGTACACATAGCACTACTGCAGGTGGTACTTGTACCACTACTGCAGGTGCTACGTGGGATTTTATTCTTGAAATAGACAAATTTACAACAATGGAAAAAATAATATAGACAATGAAAATAAATATATTATAAATATTGTTCAGTAAATATAGTACTATGGCTTGTTATTATTTCAAAAATAGTGTCGCTTTGTGAATTCCATCATATGTTTTCCATTGCAATGTTTTCCATTGGTGTTTTGTGTTCATTTGTGATACTTTTTCTTTCCACTGTTTCCCACGGGCCATGGCCTTCTTACAGTAATAATTGTGTATAAACGGAGCGCTGGCACTCTTTGCTCAGCCACTGCATGTGCATTTATACATTTCTTTTTGCATATGAGTTTGCATATGAGGTGCTCCGCGAAAGGTGACACCTAAAGTCAAAGGTTGGGAACCACTGCTCTATGCTATGCTTTGCTCTCTGATGCTAACTCTGGCCATGAGAGGCTGCTAGTGTGCAAAGTTACATTGCATCTCTTTAAATAATATTTTATGTGTTTGGTATGTTTGTTATTCATGTTGCATCTTTGCACTGTTAAATCACAGTAAAACGCAATAAAAGAAGGTTTCATACAATGTAAATCGTCATTCTTTCTGGTTATACAAGGTTAAAATAATAAAAAGTTTAAATGAACAACTAAGGGCTAATATAATGCAATTTAGCTTTGTACGTATATATTATATTAGGGCTGTCAACATTAACATGTTGATGCTCACCTCCCCAAGTATTTTATCAGATTAGCATTTGATCAAATCACTGTTTGATTAGATCAGGTTTTAATCCATGCTACGTACAGTGTAGGACCCTAAATCGGTAACAGCAGTACTCTCCTACCTGTCTCACCTCCCCTACCTGTCTCAACTCTGTTACCTGTCTGTCCACAGGAGAAGCGTGGGCCGATGCACGCGGCCGGACACCAGCTCCTCCTCACCTGCCTGGAGACCCTTCAGAGAGCCCTGAAAGGTAGGGCCATCCCCTTCTCCGGGAGAGGGGTTAGAGGTCAGGGAGTCCAGGGGATAAAGAGAATAAGACGTACTGTTTCTCTGAAATCTGCAACATTTCCTGTCATTTTTATACACAACCATTTGTATCTGTATTTATTTTATTTTACAGTAAAACATTGTTGATATCAGTAGCACTTCTATCAGCAACCTGTTGTACTTAAAGTGTAAGTTAACCCCCTGTTTCAGCTCGAATTCAAACACAGAGATTTAAAAATATGCGTTTTTAGGCTGAGAGTTATAGGAAGGGGAGGGGGGGGGCGTGTTATCCCCATGGTTACGACCCACGGCAACTTTGTAATAGTTGTTTTCAAAACTAGCACCGTCGTTGTGTATGAGCTTTATAATGAGAAATGTTGTATATGAAATAAGCCACACACCGCTCCACACCCACACACACCTCGCCGCCAGTGTCCCTTCGTCGTGGCGTCGAGGAGTAACTTGAGTTCGGAGCAGAGTTGAACGTTCACAAACTGGTCGACGGAGACCGGCAAATACAGCATTTTACACTTGTTTTCTCTAAATTACGCTCTTATTACAGTAAAGGTGACAAAATGGCATCGATTGCTATGTTGACGATCATATAAGATATAGTACCACATTTGTATCTATCTAAGGGGTCTTTATCTGTAGGGATGGGAGGGTTCATTCTTGTGTGATTGCATTGATTTATAAATATCAAATATATCAAAATGTGGGGTGAATGTGTCTTGAACGTGTCTTGAAGCAGCAGGTACTTTAAGGTAGTTTTAAAGTCATTTCCGGTCTCCTGGTTTCTCCTCAGTGTCTTCTCTGGCCTCCATGACGGATCGTCTGGAGTCCATCGCACGGCAGAACCTGTGAGTTCTCCCTCTACACTGCTGCAGTGTGAAAGCATGATTCACAATAAGTTTAATCACAGTGGGGTGGCTCCACCCACTAATGTGCTAGCCATGTGGACACCTCGTCAGCCTGCCGTCCTATGCTGCATGCTATTGGCTCTTCTTCAGCCCGCTTTCCTGTCTCTCTCCACTGTCCTGTTCATAAAGGCAGAAAAACCTAGAAAAATATATTTAGAAATGTTTTTTAGTTCAAGTTCAATTTGTTTTTATTTGTCACATACATACACGGGGTGTGCAGTAAAAATGATAGAAATGTTGATGTTTTTATTGGCGAAAGTAAACGCCATGGGAGCAATATACGGTGTGTGGACCTTTTTATACGTATTACCTCACTTGTCCGGCACCTGCAAAAAAAATTTAATAAAAGAAAAATCTATGTGCGTGTATATCTTAAGTGTTTCCCCTACATGCATCCAGAGGTGGCTGGATTACTAGCGCCACTGCAATCAGCCATGCAAAAACAATTATTGACTTTAAAAAAAAAATTATGTTGGTACCCTAAATGCCATTTGTTTAATTTAAAAACATATATATCACAGGTGCCCCCTACTGCACCCCCCTCAATTGTTGCATTATCATTATTGTCGTTGGAGAAATATTGTGGAAAATACTGACAGCAAAATAGTGTTCTGCTACAGAAGAATAAAAAATGCATGATGATACTGTATGTGGGATTAGCTCATGAATGGCTTTAGACTAAATGTAGGACGCATAAAGAAAATGTAACACAACAAGTGACTTGATAATAGAAAGTAGCCTACATAGTGATGCGCTTGCATGCTATTTCTTGTTATGTTATACTGTTATACCATTGTATGAGACCATTTCTGTTGGAATGCACCACAGCCCTACTGGAATCACTGATCACACTAAAACCTCTCTGCACACGCGCATCAGCACCGTGCACGTGTGCATCAGCACCGTGCACGTGTGCATCAGCACCGTGCACCTCACACACAGCTCAGCACCACTGCTGGAAAAAATCATAGGGGAAACACTGATCTTCTTCTAATGAAGTCTTTGTTGTCAGTTCTGCAAAACTATTTGCAGAACTTTTTATTAAATTAAATTTTTATTTATTAAATTAAATTTTATTAAATGCAATGTTTGAACTCATTGATGGCTTACTGCTGAGCCCACTAAACAAACCTCACTGAATCTTTGCCAGGCTGGGCTCCCACCTCTCCCCGTCGGGCACCGAGTGCTACATCACCTCCGACATGTTCTACGTGGAGGTGCAGCTGGAGTCGGCCGGGCAGCTGGTGGACGTCAAGGTGGCACACCACGGAGAGAACCCAGCGGTCAGTCAGCCACACGCCTCCGTAGCGACGGGCAGTGATAAAATATTATCGTTTATTGTCTTTAAATGGTATTGTTTCGTCACAAAATGAAAGATATCAACCAGTTTTGTAGTCGATGGGATAAGATATGCCCTTGAAATGATCAAAATGTGAGGTTTGAAACATCAGAGAGAAAGGAAGACTATAAACCATACCTTAAATGTCCATATACTTCAATGTAATGACACTTAAACTGTTTAGAATGGTATTTTTAATTCATAAGTATATCGTGATATGTATCGATATCGTGTAAAATTCCCCATGATTAATACATTCTCCATGATTAATACATTCTCCAATACATTTTAACATATCTCCTATCCCTACGCTGTGCTACGTAACCGTGGTAGTTACTGGTAACCTCTGTGGTGCTATACTGGTTACCTATGCAAGTTACCTATGCTAGTTACTGTATGCAAGTTACCTATGCTAGTTACTGGCTGTCTAAAGGCGCTATTTTTAAGGTTATTTTGATTCCTCTAAACCCGTGTTGGCGATTTCATTAGTTGGGCATATTATGCTAAACTGATTCAATCTTCTTGTTATAATAATAATAATAGTAGTAATATCATATTTGACACCAATTAATCTCTGCTACTTGCATGTTGCCATATTTTAATTCCTGATTGTTTGATTTCTAATTCCTTTCCCAATGGGTTGACTACAGAGCTGCCCAGAGCTGATACAGCACCTGAGGTGAGAATAGATTATCCCACATATTCAACAACATGGAGTACTGTGTACCAGTACCGAATCCGATCATGGTTCTATTCTATGTAAATGATCACAAGGCCTGTACAGTATTAGTAGCTGCACGTATCTGCTTGCCTTCAACACTAACACCACCACCACCACCACGCTCTTCTGCTCCACCTCAGGGAGAAGAACTTTGAGGAGTTCTCCAAGCATCTCAAGGGCCTGGTCAACCTCTACAAGATCCCCGGCGACAAGTACGTTACGCTCTAGTAGTGACGTCACGCACAGAAAACGTCCGCTCTCTGAAAACGGGCAGTTGGTCCTTTCTGCTGCAAAGTTTTATGATCAGTAAAAAAAGTGATCTTGTAATTGTTTGTGTAATGATGCCCAATAAAGGTTGCTGTAAACTAAAAAGCTATAATAAACATTTTAGTGAACCACATTTGCATGTATCAGGTCTAGTTAACATATATATATATAGAGAGAGAGAGCTACTTTGATACGCTATGAACAAGTGTGTTTTTTTTATTGTCTGTGTGTTTAATGATGTCATTGTTTTTGTGCGCTCCAGTAAGCTGAAGACGAAGATGTACCTGGCACTGCAGTCGCTGGAGCTGGACCTCACAAAGATGATGCACATGTTCAGGTGAGCTACTAAACCGTGGATGTATTATTCATAACCTAACGGCTGAACCCGGGTTCTCCCCAAACTACGTAATAGTGGTGCTGCGCCCCACCATGCTCCTCTCCGGCGCCACCGTGTTAAACATCTCAGCATGGGGCTGTCGCCACACGGACATTTAGGTTACGCTTTCCCATTTTAATTTTCGATTCAGTTGGTTAAAAACGTGTTTTATTTGAATACGGCTTCTGTGCTCTGTGGAGGAAGTCAGCGGCTTTCGGAATCCGCTCTCGGTCCGAGTCCGACTCGGTTACGGCAGAGCTTCGGTGTAAAGCGGGTCTATTAACTATTAATAACGCGTCACCCAGTTGAGAACTCTACTCTGCGTGTATGGCTATGTGTGTCTGACACAACACACACACACTTTTATATTATAGGCTAGCCTATCGTAAAATTTGATTGATTCGTTTAAGAGACATTTAATACATTTGGTTTGTTTCAGACAGACACACACAATTATATCCGCGATAAAGAATTCAGTGTCCTTCACTGTCCTTTTTCAACGAGCTATTTAGTTTTGCAAGAGAATGCAAGCACTTCTATCTAAACCTTCATTAACCTTTTTAATTAGGCCTATATAGTTATAGGAACAAACGAGTAATAATGAATCAAGCTGTTGGGAACCCCATACTCTGCGTCCACAGCGATGCGTCTCAGCCTATATAAAGACAGAACACGGTTATATTTCACATTAGTGCCATCATGACTGATTTCCTTCTGCAATCTCGTCTCGCATCTTTTTTATCTCGTGCAGGGGGGGGGTGGGGGGGGGCTTGCTTCTTTTTTTGCTGTCCCAAGGCTGTCCCCCCGCACACTATTCTGGACAATGGATTGTAACTGGAGTCTATTACCTAATTACTCTAATACCAAAACTTAACCATCTCTAACCTGATACCTAAACTTAACCATTTTGAACGCATCATTAAAAAAAATCAATATGGGCAAAAATCCCATTTCCCTGTCCCAAACCTGGGTCTTGTCGGCCATTTTGGTAAGGTCTATTTTCTGTGTGTTTCCAGGTTAGCCACCAACGCTAACACGGTGGAGACCATTCTTCACGGCAGTGTTGGTTTCCTGACGGGCCGGAGTGGCGGCCATCTTGTGTCTCTCCAGTGTTACGTGTCTCCGTATGACATCTTTGAGGAGGGCACGGGAGCTCAACTCAACCTGACCGATACCAACGGTGAGTGCATGAAAAGTTAACCTATAAATGTCTCCATATATTTCTATCAATATTTACATACATGCCTACATGCTCAACTCCCTGCCCAGAGGCACTGGGTTTCATGCAGACTTAAAAAAATTTTTTTTTATCTGTTTAACATAAAAAACAAGTTTTATACCAGTGTTTATGGTTTTTTTTTTTATGGATTGCATCCACGACCCATCTCATTGTGCCAAGAGGCGGTCTCCCTTCTGTTTAGTTTCATGCTGATTCCTTGCCTCTATTTTATCTTCTCTATCTGTGTGCTGCTTTAATGTTCCTTGCCCGTGTAGCACTTTGGTATAACCGTTGCTTCATAAATCAATAAACTTGAAACTTGCCCCAAAATATAAGTGAAAAAAAACATACTTTTTTCTTTGGTAAGTGGCGATGGTCTATGGTATACCTCACGATACGATACGAGTTCCGATACGATATATATTGCGATATGATATTACGATTTTTGTGTGCGATTTTATCTTTTGTGTGGTTTCAACATTGGGGTTCGGAAAATTGGCGGCAGCAAACCCTGATTCTTAGGCCGTGCATTAATTTCCGATAACCGCACACACCTCGTTGTGGATTACCCCCTTACATATATGACACCCTGACTGTGTTTCACAGTTCCCAGGACCCTGGGTGTGAGTGTCTTTGTCACCGTGGAGGGAACCTCGTCTGTCTACAAGCTGCCCATCGCCCCGCTCATCACCGGATCCCACCCAGTGGACAACAAGGGGTACTGCACGCTAGAGCTGCTTCCTCATTACAAACCCCAAGATGATATTCTCTTGGCTTTTGATTCATTACTACATGCTGAATTTAATGTTTGTGTGTGTGTGTGTGTGTGTGCGTGTGCGTGCGTGTGTGCGCTTTAGGACGCCCTCCTTCTCCTCGGTCACCAACTCCAACTGCGTGGATCTCCCCGTGTGTTTCTTCCTGAAGATGAACGGACCCATGGCCTTTTCCCTCTCCTTCATCCAGCGCATGGGGGCTGCCACGGGTTAGTCTTGCCACATCTTTTTCACATGGATGTATTGATTTTTCAACATATTTTCAATGGAGCAGATTGTCTCGCAATTCCGTTTCTGGGTCCGCTCGTCGTTTCACGTATATTTGGGGTCGGAAACGCTATGTGACGTGAAAGTGTAAATGCAGGCAGCTCTGCGAAGATCTGCATCGTGTGTCTCCGTCGTGTGACGTGGATCTCCACATGCGTGCTTCACGTAGAACTGTGAATCCAGCTTTAGTTGTTGCTTAGGATTCAAATGTGTTAATGGCCTGTCTGCGTCTCCATAGGGATCCCAGTGTTTGAGACCCCCCCCGCCCTCTCCCCCCTGTACCAGTTGATCGTCCACAGCCAATTGCAACGCTTGGAGGAAGGAGGACCACCCCCTCAGCCCTCGCACAACATGCACTTCTACTCCGTGAGTTTGCATGTGCACGCAACGCACGCACACACACGCACGCAACGCACGCACACACACATGCTTTTAATTTGTGCAACTATGGAAATCAATGTAAAACAATGGAGCTAACTATGTAGCCAATGCACCCTGTAGCGACCAAAGTTAGATTCTGACCTGTGGTCCTGTGCTACATGTCAGTCCAGTTTTTTCTCTGTCATTTCCTGTCTCTGTTCACCGTCCTGGCCATAAAAGGCACAAATATCCCGTACGTGTATATTAAAAGAAAAACTATAAATATTAAATATAAATGTTAAAAAGGTGCATTGTTATAGATATTTAGATAGATACTTACTAGAGGCTTTTCATTTGTACAACAATGGAAACAATTGAAAAAAACCATGCAGCTTGCAAACTTCATTGCCAGCTGGTAAACTCCATGTACAAAGCAGTCAAACACTCAAACCCTGTATAATTTATTCCACAACTACCCTAAGATTGCATGCATCGTTCTTGCTGATATGACTACATTTCCCTGCTGTCCCAGTGTGATAGGACTACATTTCCCTGCTGTCCCAGTGTGATAGGACTACATTTCCTACTACATTGTTATTGCTGATGAGACTACATTTCCCTACCCTGCCAGTGTCTTCCAGACCAGCAGCACTGCTACTTCCTGAACGGCGACGCCCCCGTGCAGGACGGGCACTCCCTGCAGGGGGCGCTGGTGAGCAGGATCCCCTTCCGCCACCCGGCTCAGGTCCCGGCCCTGCTGGACATCATCCGCCACCAGGCCGCCTACAACACGCTGGTGGGCAGCTGCGTCAAGCGCACCTCCATCAGAGAAGGTGGGTGGAGCTACACACACACAGGGTGGGGTTGTTGGGTTTATTTACCTGTTCCACCCTTAATTTGTACTTGAAGGGTACAAATTAACTTTGTTACAGTTACAGGCTCAGAGGACCCCACATTTTACCACACCCCTAACCCTAAGGACAGGATAAAACTCCCCAAACCCAGAGGGGAGAAACCTTGAGAAGGATGGATCCCTCCTTCCAGGGATTATTAGAAGTGGGATAGGTTCCAAATCGGCAGACATATAATGGTAGAAAACAACAAAGCAGAAATGAAGGTTAAGTAAGATTGAGTTATTAGAAAACAGTAGATTAGTAAGGAGCTGAAATAGGAGGGATGTCTAAGTCTGCTGACAAAACCTGTGATGATGTCATGCCTCTCGGTCTATGCGTCTGCTTGACCCAGGTGCATGCTGGGTCATTAGAGACCTAGTTCATGGATGTTGTTTTCCTCAGACACGGCGGGTCTCCTGCAGTTTGAAGTGTGTCCGCTCACCGACTCCAGCTTCAGTGTCTCCTTCCAGCACCCGGTCAACGAGTCCCTTGTGTGTGGTAAGCCTTTCCAACTGCTCCCTGTTCTACCAACTTGCACCATTCCCGGCTGAAAGGTTCTGTGTTCAATCCCCTATGTCCTCCGCAAGATGCCTAATCCCTACCTCAGTGTTTGCCCAACCTTGGGGTCACCTGATAGGCATATGAGGTTGTGGGAGGTTGCCGACTTAAAAGCTGTGTGTGTGTGTGTGTGTGTGTGTGTGTGTGTGTGTGTTGGGCAGTATATATATATATACTGCCCAATGATTCGTACCCATGAACAAACTACTAGTAAAAACGTAGTGTGGTGTGATGTTGAATTGGGTTAAAAACAATCTGTCTGGAAGCAGATGCAAGTTGGGGTCAATAATGTTCTGACCTAAAAATGGGGTCAGGGGCCCAAGAAGGTTGGGGAACCACGGCCCTGCCTGCTTCTTAATGACCTGTCTCTGTATGTAGTCTACCCCTGGACCATTGAATGTTTGACTATTTGCTACTGTGATGTGTTGTGTTCAAGGTATGGTATTTGAGTACTCTGTTCCTCCCCTCTGCCTCCCTCTAGTGGTGATGGAGGTGATTGACTCCAGACAGGTGGCCTGCAAGCTGTTCAAGGGGATGTCGGATGCCCTGATCTGCACCGATGATTTCATCACCAAAGTGGTCCAAAGGTGAGGAATCCTTCGTAGCATTCAGACCTGCCCGTGCCTACTGTTTACAGA
>OOFB01016469.1:0-10343 GCA_900323305.1 Trachyrincus murrayi | reverse complement strand
TAAAAAAGAAAGAGTGTGTGTGTGTGTGTGTGTGTGTGTGTGTGTGTGTGTGTGTGTTTGTTTTTTTTTTTTTTTATGTGTATGTGTGTGTGTGAGTGTGTGTCTGTGTGTGTCTGTCTGTCTGTCCCTGTGTGTGTGTGTGTGTGTGTGTGTGTGTGTGTGTGTGTGTGTGTGTGTGTGTGTGCCATCTTGGTACTTCTAATTCTAGAATAACCAAGCACCAGTTATTAGTTATAGCACTAGTATTATATAGGCTATATATATACATTATTTATGATAGTACAGACGATTACAGAGAATATGTTATTTTAATTTGAAATAATAATAATAATAATAATAATAATACTGGATTTGTCAAGTTCAACTGTATAACACTGCCATCATATGGGCAGATATAGTATTGCCACAAAATTCTCTATTTTTGTAAACTAAAAATGAAATGAAAATGACCACGTACTCAATCACACGCGTTGAGAAAATAGCGAAACTAAATTATCATACCCGGTCATTTTAAATTAAAGTCAGGAAGTGGAAAGTTTATTAGTCCTCGACTATGTCTGTGTTGGTAGGGGGACATATATTACTGTTACACCAATCCTGGGTGGCGCTTCCTGTTTGGTACCCCAGGAGTTATCCGATTGTTTTGGTCATGTTTCAACATGTTTTGCGGAGATTGACGACTGAAACGCGTAGTATTCAGCGTGGTGTGAGATATGCGCCTACCTTACAGTCGGTTACATCTGCATGTGTGTCCACCAGGAACTTCACAGATGTGAAGGACGTCGGGGAGCAGCCGTTTGACACCTCGGTCCTCGAGTTCCTCGTATGTCCGCTGTCAAAGAAACCACTGAGGTGACTGTTAGGTCTTTACAAATAGTAAAAGATTGTGAAATAATGTGCAAATTTAATAACAACGTTTCTGCAGACTTAACAAGCTGCAACGCTTCACACGATTGTCATTTCATGTCACGTGGAGCGTCATTTTTAGATCATTTATTTAGGTTTACAATGGCTTTAAACTTTTAACATATGCATAAATAACATGGTTAAAAAAAGATGATGTGTGCATTTTGTCGTTATGTTCGTGTTATATATTACAAGTGGAATTTATGTAAACATGTTGCATGTGTTGTGATTTTTTTTCCTTAGGTATGAAGTGAAGACCAATGAGCTGATCAACGAAGAGCTTGGCATCGCCTACCCCATCATCGATGGCATTCCCAATATGATCCCCCAGGATGCTCGACTCATACAGAAGGACACCGACACGCCGGCTGACCCCACTCAGTGATAGAAACACAGGACCTCGCTCACATAACCTGTAGTTACTCTTGACTGACAATTGTGACAGACTTTTTTTTGTTGTTGCAACAGTGAAAGGCAGATATAGTATAGTTATTGTAATTTGTGGCTGTATGCTCCTTGACGCCTATAAATTAGCCTGTACAATTGTGTTGGTGCAACTACAGTAGGACACCTCAGCTTGTATCTGCTACCATGCTTTCCCTCTCCAACCTGGTGGTGCTGATCCCCATCGTGTCTCTGTGTGGTTTGTTCTATTCTGCTGCGGTGGATGAGAACTTCCCCCAGGGCTGCACCAGTACTAGCAGCCTGTGTTTCTATAGCCTGCTGCTGCCAGTCACCATCCCCGTCTACATCTTCTTCCACCTCTGGAGCTGGATAGGAATCAAGCTCTTCAGACACAACTAGGAGCTCTTTGTTTGTTCTCAAAGCCATGACATGGTATTCTTAAAATGCATTGGTGGAGGCTTGATTGTGGTAATTTAATCTGGTGTAATTAATAAAAACCACTAATGTAGTACGCTAGTGTGACCGTAGATTCACTGTGTGATGGCAGTTCAAATAAATTGAAAACATGTTAACTTTGTCTGACTAGCTTTATTTTTTTGTTTACAACTCAAAGCCAGTGCATTCATTACAACCATATTGTAAAAGCCATTTATTTACAACTAATTCATTTAGTTTGAGAACATCTTAAGTTTAAATGTATGAGGAATTTAGTTTTTTGTGTAGACAAGAGGGTAAGCAATACCTAAATAAATACAGATGCAAACAAGACATTTAAAATGCACAACAATTGTAATTCAATATTTTCCATGTTCACGTAAACAATTAACTGGTGAACGAATATATGCACAAACTTTACTAGTAACAAAAACTCAACTGAGCAACTTATAACTGGAAAATAGCTTAGCCATATAGTTGTGTTAAGTTATCTATGTGTTATAGTGTGATTAGTCAAGTTGTAACTTTGTTAATAGATGAACTCCTTTGTATGTAATGAAACTTCAGCGCTTCTTTTTGTTTTTCTTCTCCCGGCCCTGAATGAGTTTCATCAGCGGTGACTCTGGTCTGGGTGAACGGCCCTCTCCCTTCGTCCTGAAGAAAAATGACTCGTTGAGTCTCATCTGGACTGCCTTCACCTGAAGAGACATGATCGTTTGTTAACCAGGGCCGAGCACATAAAATCAGCGTTACAACATTAAAAACAGTGGAGACTGAATCGAGTGGGTTTCTTGAACCATTTGACTTTCATCATTATCCTTCAATGTCAGTTCATTACATATATAACACATTTGATTACCTGCATTAGGTCCAATCTGCCACTGCGGCAGCTTGCCTCATTGTCCTCACTGGAAGCTGCTGTGTCTGAAGACTTTGGCTCTGCCTCTGATTGAGGGCTTGGAGTTGATTCAACTTTACCTTGATCAGTAAAAGAGGCCTTACTATCAAGGGTTCCCTTCTTCACTTTCACTTTAGAGAACCGTGGTGGAGGCACACTGAAGTCTCTATGCTTCCCAGGTCTGAACGCTGAAACGAAAGGGGGTGATGTCTGAGTACCCGTCGCCCCGACTACACCCTTAACCTTGAGAGCTGACGTCTTGACCAAATCCAACGAGGACGTTCCAGGGTCTGCTCTCATTCTCTGAGGTAGGCGTAGGTCCAGTGCTGTAACCTCCATCCCGTTGCTATCCAATCTACTTTGTTGGTAAAACTTAAGGTAACAGCAGAGCTCTGTGGTGAAGAAGTTCTCAGTCTGTGTAGAAGTGTTAGCTGTTGAAACCAGGCGAGTTGGTAGTGGCTCAAGACTGACTTCGTTGGACACAAGGAAATCTGGTAACTTCTTCATGTCAATGGACGAGCTCAATGGCTTCGGGGTTACTAGATATGGGTTCCTTTTGGGTGTTACGTGTGCAGGCTGTATTGTTTTAGCCTCCTGTTTTAGCTGTGAGCATAACGCCATACGCCTGCATGGTATGGGCTTGAGACTCATGTCCTGCTCTAGTAACTTCATTTCTGATTTCTGGCTCTTGGTAGAGGCTTTCTCTGTGAGCTTTGAGAGTTCTTCATATGCCTCCCTGTGGTGGGCCTGTTGTTTTTTGGGTTCTTTATGTCTATGAATAACAATCCCTTGCATTGTAGCAATACCTTCTTCTGTGATTTCTCCACTGGACTGGTCGATGGATGGTGCTCTGAACGTCTTCTGGGTTATGAAGAGATCTTGGCTGTTTATATCATCACTTGTGCACTGAGACTCATTGTTGTCCTGTGGCTCAGTCTCGCACTGTTCTCTCAACGCACCTTCCACCAAAACATCAGAACCCATCGCCATGTCACTCTGTATGGAGGAACTGACATTCTTTACGTGAGCGGCTGGAATGACAACCCTGGGATTTTTGGCAACAGAGGAACCAGACCCTAATTCAAATGCTACTTTCTTCTTCGTTTTGGTGGCCTTCCTGTGTGTGAGGATACTGGGAGACCCGTCCAGAAATGGTTGTTCAAGGCCATGTGGATGAGCGCCTGCAGATTTCTTAGCCGATGTTTCGTCCGTTGTTAGCCACGGTTCACTTTGGTGAGATGCGCTGTTGGCTTGTGTTAAAGTGAAGTCACCCTCAAGTGCTAATTTCATTGCCCTATGCTTTTTGCTTTTCTTCTTTTTGTCCTTCGTCCCTTTCAGTGCTTCTCTTGATTTAGAGTTTTTCTTCTTCTTATGGATTCTACCTTCTTTTCCTTTGTCCTTCTTTGGTTTCTTTACTTTTTTTGCGATACTGGGTAAAGTGTAGCATTCCCAGGGAAGTTCAGAATCTGTGTCTTCAAGATCAGCCATAATCCTGTAGCAAAGGATTATATTAGATAATGTAGGCCTACATAAATAAATAAATAAAAAACACACTTACTGATTTACCCTGAAACCTGCCTTTGTTTATAACTTACTACGCCTAATTATATCCGATTAAAACGACTAGAGCTAGTTAGCTATAACGATATTTGCAGGCAGCATCACGTGTCATGGTGCATAACATAGTGAACACAATAACTGCTGCGTTGTATCTTTAACCCTAAACTAATGTCTAATCACCACAGTGAACTATGTCGTTACAATCCCAAAGTTAAGTTAGCTTTACTTTTTCTATTCTCAGAGTATATCAAAGACGGCCATGTCGGAAATGAATTGATTGTAAAACATTGTATCATTCTGAAGGTCCACTGGTTCGCTCGAGCGCAGTCCGTAACACTGCGAAGTGACCACTGGAATTCACATTTTAGCAGTTCATATTTGTTACTTACTTTTAAGACAATTATGCCTACAATTTATTGCCTTAATAAACAATTACACAATGTGGCTAACGAGCTCAAAAATTAGATGGAAAGAGTACACGACGAGAAAAATGGTTGTAAAATCGCGCTAAGTAATATGACCTTTAGACCTCTTGGCATTACCTTCAGATCAAACGTGGCTAGCTGTTGTCACCAGGTTAGCCTATTTTTCACACTGCCAACACGAAGTACACCTGGGAGAGAAATAGCGTCGATAACGTACCTCACTATAGCGTCGATAACGTACCTCACTATAGCGTATTTCCAACCAGGGCGTAAACCTGGGTTTGAAATCTCCTCGTGAGCAAAGCCCTGCGCCGTCTCGCGCCAATTGTGCGGTGCGTGTCAGAAGCTCTTCGTTTCATGTAAATAAAGATACATTGTATTCATTCATGCGCCTTCCAGAGCTACGTTTACAAAGACCAACTAACTACTATGTTACGCAGCCTGCATCACATGACGAAGCATTGCAGTTAGTTAGTCAGCTCACTTTTACATATATAATGTTATTTTATTTCTTAATATTCGTTTTTTCGGGCTACAATGCTCTGTATG
This sequence comes from Trachyrincus murrayi, assembly GCA_900323305.1. Lineage (NCBI taxonomy): Eukaryota > Metazoa > Chordata > Actinopteri > Gadiformes > Macrouridae > Trachyrincus > Trachyrincus murrayi. The sequence goes on along the minus strand of OOFB01016469.1, from coordinate 5,165 downwards.
TCTCCGTAATGAATTATGTGTGTTGAACTAAATACAACTTCTTCGTTTTTTTTTTGTCTACAACTAAAAATAATACACCTAATTCACCTTATAACAATATAATAATGTAATTGTATATAATTGTATATATAATTGTTCATACAATTCTGATTCTTCACTTATATAGGCCTCCCATTGACAAAATAAGTAAACAATTCAAATGGTATTTGTCAGGCTACATTGCCTTATGAGGCGATTGACCAGGTCTGGGAATCCAGTGTCAAGTCCACTACAGCAAGAGGAATGGACTGCTTGTAAGCGAGACCTGGATGAGCTCACTAACTGTTAAAATCCTGCTATACATGGCCCTTAACACTGTGTCATAAATCCTGCCATAGTGGTTCCTGGTAAGGCAACGGCCACTGTGAGCTCTTTTAATCCTGAATGTACCTGGACAACACATTTTAGAAACACACACTTAACATGTGATCCTGGTTAATTAAAAGGAGGGCAACAGGAAAATCGACATCAATATTTACAGTTATGTTTCATGTTTTTCTTTCATCATTGATTTCAAATGAACACAAGTGGGCCTTGAAAATAACAAGCTTGCTGTTAGAAAAACAAGTAATACAATATTGGAAAAGTGAAGGTGGCTCAAAATTATTTCATCAACATTTTATTTCTTTCATTTAATTATATATTCAGAATTCCTTACAAGGGATATACAAATACATATGCATGTTTATTATATGTTACGGCAAAGCAGACATCAGTCTCTTTGTAAGCATCGCAAACAAACTCAAGGTTTTATAATTGACCTCTTGACATCAATTCCATTACTTCTATCACTTCACCTATGCTTTCATTAAAAACATTTTGCATTAAAAAAACATACAATGACTAGATACTAAACCAGGTATCTATAAAAAGTCATGCTTGTTTTTTCTCCAGTCTATTTCGAAAGGCCCAGGAGAAGAATTTCTGTTATGTTATGTATCTTCTTCATCGCCCGTCTTTGTATAGGCCGGTACCCTCTATAAAAATCAAAGTTTACCCTGAAATAGAACTGGAGCAGTCTTTATTTACACCACTGTGACTATTCCTGAGGTGACGTGACCAGCTTAACTTACAGGTGCACCTGACAGCAGTTTTAAACGCTTGGCAGACACTAACGATGAGTATGTGGTGTATTCCTATTGAGTCTTAAGTCGGTGTATTTGGAGCAGCGCATGAGTTGCGAATTCCTTCTTTAAATGTCCCTTGTTAAATGAGTTACTGAGCGACTTGTTAAAATGTAGTCACGCTCGACAAACCATTTAGGCTATTATCAATTTTCAAATTACCTCTGCTTCTGGATTCAAACGTGGGCTGCTTGACTCCCATGCTAAGTGCTGGCACATGCCATCGGCAGCATGGTCAACATTGAACCAGCATGAGGTAATGACACAACAAAGTTGCGTATCCCGCCTAAGGTCAAAGGTTGTTATGTTTGGTGGGTGTCATCTGAAGGGACCGTGGCTTACACAGTTGGTAATAGTATCATGGGAAAGCGAGGTAGGGTTAATAGGTCACCTTGAACTGGACAGGCATGCATTTGGTGAACCTGCTAGGAAAACAACTTCAATTACATTCTGCTGGTGACATTTGTGTAAACACCAGCAGGTGCACTTGCAGAGGATGATCAGGTGTATTAGCTATTCAGGCCCTTGTGGTTCTGGCGGGTCTGTCCCTTTCCCCTTGACCAATCAATATATTGTCTTAATTGTGATTAAGACAACAATCCAACCCAACAACCCAAAAAAACTCTTCTTTGCACCTCCAGTGAGTGAAAAGAGGAGAACCAAAGCCAAATCAGAAAGAAGGATATCTGACCTCAATACATGTACAGCAGTGGACCATAAAGCTAAAAGCTAGAATACCTACATGACTGTTACAGCTTTAAATACCAGGTTAATACTTCTTACTCCTCTACAAATTAATTATTAAAACAGATCCTGTGTAAATAGAGACTTTGTGTCACGACACAGCCATTCCTACCTTCTTCCATATTTAGAAAATTCATACCCTTGTGGTTACCTAATGTAGTGGCTGTGACAAAAATAGGTAGCACACTCCTCTTGAGCATGAGAACCGTGGTCCCATGGAATGGTCCCCTTGGGAGGACCCGAGGGTGAGGGGTGAGATGGGGAAGGCAGGGGGCAGAGAGATTAAATGGATGACTGGGACCATGACACCCATTGAAGGGATGGATGTCCCTGGCTCAATGAGAAGAACAGAGCCGACGTCACGGGTGCCAAGATGCAAATAATGATAGCTTCTGTTGTACCATACATCCGTACCTGTGTGTGTGTGTGTGTGTGTGTGTGTGTGTGTGTGTGTGAGAGAGAGAGAGAGAGAGAGAGAGAGAGAGAGAGAGAGAGAGAGAGATTGGGTTTGTTAAGAGATTAGGAAAGCAATTGTTTTCTGACCTAACCTACACTATATGTTTGCGATGAAATAGAACATTTCCCATATCAAAATGAAATGTGGTATTGTATTCAACAGTAGGCTACTGATATAGGCCTACTAAATGTTTATTGAATGAGTAAACTATGACGCATAATAACCCATGTTGAAATACTCAATTATAAACAACCTCAATTATAAACAATTATAAACACTGTAATTATAAACAACATATTGATATTCAGAGATAGATCCAGAATGTTAAATAATATAAGTGGTCAGAATTCAACAAATGGTCAAAGACCACACACAAACCCACGCGCGCACACAACGTTTTGAGCCTGTAATGACCGTGACAGCATGACGACATCAACCCCGACGTGACACCCGAAATTCCGTTGGCGCCTTTGAGGATGTTTTCTCTGACGTCTTACATTTTTAAAGGTTCTTTTAGTGAACAAATTAAAACGATGTCAATTCCCAAGGAATCGCGCTTGTTACCATGGCTATTCAATAATAGCCAACGCGGGTCGTAAATCTGTTGAAATGTTGGCCCTTAATGCCGTGAAGTAGGCCCGGCCTACGCGGGAAGTCAACCCAAAAGAGCACAAGTAGACAAATAGTTCCGGTAGGTTTTAATAAGTTTAATAAAATTTAACGTCACTTCCAAAAGTGACGTGTGGATGAAAAAAAGAAGAAGCGATAGGTCAGAAGAGATAGGTCAGCGAGGCCCATGTGTCGCCACGGGTATTAAGAGTAGCCTATACCATTCTTCAATAATAAAGAAACACATGTTTGGACCATATTATACTCAAGCAATTCATATCTCTATAATACATAATTATAGCCTACTATAATGCATAATTAGCTACTGTATATTGAGCCTTTAATAACTTAAAGCCACGTGTCTACCATTAAACTACCAGTTATTTGACAAGTGGAACTTTAAATGAAGATATTGGGCCATATTAGGCTATTGGTCTATGCGCAACTAGGCTACACTATCTCGTCCATATTACCATTCCTGCTCTCATTCCCATACCATATCCTACCCCACCCTACCCCATCCTACCCTATCCCCACCAAGGACTGTAAGAGTGACATCAGCAGCAACAATGAAGGGGGCTCACTATAAAAGAAACTGGAGGAGCTCAGTGCTTATCAGAACTGCTATGAAACAAAACCAAAGCATATTTCTTTCTTTTGTTTCTTTTTGCACCAACACCCTCTTTTGACAGCAACACAGGGACTCTACGTTTTCTTTAAAGGTATGTTGTTGTTTTTCTAAGTCATGCTAAATAAATGAAGGCTATAGCTTCCGTTGTTGTTTATGTGTACGCATTGTTTTATATTCAAACATGACTACTGATTGTGTGTGATTCTCATGCAAAAGTTTTTTTGTTTTTTTTTAAACTTTTTACAGAACATGAATATGAAGATGCCGATCAAAGGTGTGGATAAAACGTTGCACGTTGTCCTCTTCGTTGGCCTGTACATTCTGGCACACTGCGGGGCACAACCGCTGAGGTATTTTTCCTAATTTCCTTTCCTCGTTCACATAAAGGTTCCTGTATTAATCAAGTGATCGAATTATGCGAATTGAATCAATTTAACCACCCTAAACGTCTTTTCTCCACACAGTAAAAGGTCGGTGAGTGAAGTTCAACTCATGCACAATGTGTGGGAGCACAAGTACGCGCGGGAGCGTCAGATTTGGCTTCAGACGAGACTGGGGAACATCCACACCGGATCACACACGTCGGTCCCCAGCGCGGGGCGGACGGCTGCACAGAAGGGTCCCCTGCTGCTGGACCTACCTGACTCCAAGGACCTGACGCCCGAGCAAATCACACTGGCTTTAAACCTTTTGGAGAAGGTTCTTAACTCGAGACACTCACATTAAAACCAACCTAATCAACCCCTGTGATACTTAAAGGCATACTTAATACTTACAAGTGTACGTGTATAGCCTAATATGCCTACCTAGGCATATTGCCTACTTATTTATAATAGCCCGGCCTACTTATAGGTGCTGCCCATTTAGAAAATACGGTGTTTTTGTTTTGTTCTTCCATGTTTAATGTTATTTTCTAAGAAGAGTGTATACATGTGTATTGTCGATAACGGGGATACAAGCACTTTTGTCAATTCGGCGTATAGTAGCAAATTCATTAATAATATAGAGAAACGAGAAACGCCAGTAGGACCAACGATGTGGGTGATTATTTAAAAAATGCATTTTCTTATTTTAAATTATTTTTTTAGTCATAGTCCATTAGGTGTGCACTCGCAATGTTTAGCTGTAGGCTATTTTGTTGATTGTTTGACCATCTGTTATAGCCATGATATCGAATGTCATATCTGTGTTAACAGTATTAAATAACATCCTTTTGTATAATCATGTTGTCCTATTATACTTAATAATAATAATAATAATATAATAATAATATAACGAATGTAGACATTGCTTTTTACTAGAAAGACATTGGTTGCTGTTCGAACCTGAACAAAGACTTGACAGGGGTTACTACTTTTACTACTTTTAATAAGAAAATGTATTATTTCTGTTTGAACTTTGTCAAAGAGCAAAGCCGAACGAAGAGAGACGAACAACCCGTGCAACGAAGCGGCGACGGGTCGCTCGGTACTTTGACTTCTCGCGATATTTATTCCACAAAAAGTCCGCTTTTAAAACCACAACAAATGGTCTTCGGCAGCAAGTGTACAGTAAGTTTATT